>JAJOOO010026804.1:0-23874 GCA_029582685.1 Solanum piurae
GGACCTTGTCCTTCTTGTGGCTGTGACTTTGTCACTATTGGCATGCCTCTTGATTCGGATCATTTGCCATCTTGACTCTGGATTTTTAGTCTGTCTTAGGAATGGAAGTTTTCCATTTTAAGTACGAACTAGAAAGCCATTTTTAATATGGTTCTTGGTTCTTTTGATTATTGGTCTTTGACGTTTTTTTATACAGGGCGTCGGCCCTTCTTGGGCGAACCTTGTTGTTGAATCTCTTGGAAAATGGTGCTATGAGCGGTCTTGACATTTGGTTCTTTAAATATCGAACTTGATACTCTTTATATATTATTTACTTGATTCATTTATTATGTTCAATTATGCTGCCCATCACTTGAGAAGGTAACTTGGTGAATCTGAGGGCTCCGAACCTATAGTTTTTGCACCACTAAGCTATATGCTTAGCGATAGTTGTTTCTATCATAGGGAATGTTCAAGAGGATGCATGAAGCTGGCCATTGGAGATGGAGATTTTGAGAGCCTTAAGGAAGATCACATTTTCATATAGGCATCTATATTTTGTATAAACCTTGGGACTTGTACATGATCTATGTGTTGTATATTTACATGAAATTTTGAGGACTAATTTGATCATGTCACCGTGGATTGTAATATAAGTATGTCTATATGTTTTGTTCTTTTTGGGTGTGTAAACCCAAGTCTTGTAATATACAAAATTTACTATTAGTTTTGAATGTTTGTGTGAAGCATGAACCGGTTGATTTCGGTACTCGAAAGTTGGTAATATTCTTGTTATCTCATCCTTAAGTGTGAGGATAATATATGCATGAAAAACTCATCAGTTATTTGTTTAAATTATTCTGGGAGGGTTTTTCCGTCATAAGTTAAATTTCGCGCCATGTCAATATTAACACCATATAAATGTTTAAATGGGCAAGATGTATATCATTAACTAAATTTTCGTTATGAACCTAATCCCTCTACTAGATTAAAATCAATATGCCCTTCATTAATCTCTTTTAAATGTCACAAGTATTAAATTAGGTTTCTCGTTAAGTGGTAGTATTTCGCCGAAAAGGTCGCTACAAGTGTTGGTATCAGAGCCTAGATTTGTAGTTCTAGGACTTTCGTTATGAATTACATGTATACTTGTTCGCTTTCGAAAAGGTTCTATTTAGATTATTTGTTCACTTACATGGTTTATAAAAAAATTTATTACATGTAGAGTGCATATGCATCAAGTACATGTCCCTAATGCAATGTGATCTTCCCTTTTTATGGAATTGAGTTATGGCCTCTTCTTCTCACCGACCTATGAAAGCTGCTCGTGAAGGTTCGGGTACCTCCATTTCCCAACCTCATGCACTGGAAGGGGTTGGAGTACATTTCTCGAATCAATATGTTCCCCACACTAGTGGTTCTGAAGTGGGAAACCATCAGGGTGGAAGAGTTGATTCACATCCTCATATGAGTCATGGTACTCAAGCCATGAATCCTCATTTTCAACAAATGGTTGGATTCTTCCACCACATGGCCGAATCGATGCATGATCCCAATGGGATTAGTTTTGAGAAAATGAGGAAAATGGGTGGTGTGGAGTTTGAAGGAACTGTTGATCCCACTGATGCTGAACAATGGCTGGAGCGCATGGAGAGGGTGTTTGAGTAGTTGGAGTGTTCAGATGTTACCAAATTTAAGTATGTTATTTCACTATTACAAAAGGATGCTTATGATTGGTGGTTAAGTGTTCTGAATGCCAGGTAAATCCTTCGGTTCTTACTTGGGATGATTTTCTTAAGGAATTTCGTATGAAATATGTCCTACCTTCTTATTGTGATGCAAAGAAAAAGGACTTTTTGAATTTAAGGCAACGAGGCATGTCTATTTCAGAATACGAACATAAGTTTCTAAGGCTCTCTCGCTATGCTGGAGGTATTATTAAAGAGAAAAAAGACAAGTGCAGGAAATTTGAAGGTGGATCCTAGTAAGATACAAGCAGTTGTTGAATGGAGACCTCCCAAAATTCCAACTGAGGTAAAAAGCTTCTTGGGCTTAGCAGGATACTACAAAATATTTGTGAAAGGCTTTTCTTGGGCTTAGCAGGGTATGACTGCTCCCTTTTTTCGCCAACTTGATCCTTTCCTTCAGGGCTCAGCACACTGGAACAAAAGGCGAAGTAAGACCCTTCGGTGACTCGCCAAGTGGACTCGGCGATCCCCATGCCTTGATTTCTTCGTTCTTTTCAACCTTTTTGTTCCTTTTTGAGACGTAGTTACCATGCTTTCCTTCAAACTTCAAATACCTAAAACTTAAGGGTTTTCATCAGATATTGAGATAAAATAAGCATTTGACGACACAATTTCTATTAAAATATAGCCCTAAATGAGTCCAATTTGTTGACTCATCAGAAGTCCATCCGGTATTCCATGTGTCTCTATTGAACAGATACCATGATGACAGGGATTACATTATAAAATGGGACTGAGTATTTCTAGACAGAGACCTTCAGTATGAGGAGGAGACGATTGTAATTCTTGATCGTGATGTACAAAAGCTGAAGACCAAAGAGATTAAATCCGTGAAGGTTCAATGGAAGCATCGTCCAGTTGAGGAAGCTACTTGGGAAACCGAGAAGGACATATATGCCAGACAAGTATCCCAGTTGTTCGTCGATTCAGGTACTACTCCACCCGTACTTTAGCATGTTTTTCCAAAGATTGTCACTCGGGGATGAGTGATGGGTAAATTAGTATGTATTGTAACGACCTATTTCCATCGTTATAGAAAAGCCATTGGGGAATTTTTTTGGGCCGGAAAACTTTTCCGTAGTAACTTGGAAATTCCTAGCCTGCTCCAGATTTGGATGAAATAGGAATCAGTAAGTTATAGGAAGATATGGTAGATTATGAGAGATCTAATTATGTATTTGATTACATGAGTGCATAGCTAAGACGTTAAGGAACCCGTACAACTTTACAGAATCAAATATGGGTGAGTAGAACTCCTGAAACTGATCTTAGCGTGGTAGGGTAGTTTCTGAGTGTCATGGGATGAAGGTGTGTTGTGAAATGGGAGTTTGGAACTCTTAAAATAGCTCACTATTTTTTGTGAAAGCCGCCAAGGCAGGGATATCCTACTAGGGCGGGGCCACATGGGGCAGCCATAGCAGGCCAGTCGCGAATTAAGTCGGAAATAAACTTCTAAATAGCCATTATTCTGCAATTTTAATTTTTGAGAGCTATGAGGCGGCCCCAGGCGAGTTCTTGAAAGTTTTTCATGATATATAGTGCTAAAGGTAAGGTTCTTACTCCCAACTTCCATTTTTTTATCTGTACAACGTAAAATCTTGATTGTATATCGTTGGGGGAGGATTTTGAATGGTTTTGGATGGTGCGAATAACCTTGTTGCACCATAGGATCATAATTGGAGTCTTGGGTTATTAGGTTTTTTCATGATTCGGGTAAGTTAGACCTTAATTATTGATCCCCGTATTGAATTGTTTGTTTGTAAACCTAGAGCAAGCGGAAAGAATCTGGAAAGGGAAGAATCAAATTTCTTAGGAAGATTCAGATTTGTTCGAGGTAGGTGATGGTTGTGATTTCATATTGGTATGATGCATGTTAGTGATTACTTCATTTTAATGTATGTATGTATGTGAATGTTATATTTTTTATCACACCAATCGTAAATGAGTATGAATGAATAATTTTATGCCATGAATCAACACTTGATTACATGATTTTGAGAACGTACATTGTGATTGTTATTGTGGCTTGTCGAATGGATCGGTGGTACGTTCCAACACACTTACTTGGATCGGGTACCACGTACCAGCACACTAACAGTTTGGTTGTGGGTTCCATGAGAGGACCATTGACTTGTCATATAGATGTATTTGAGAATGTGAAATTGTACATTAATCAAGGAATAATGACTGATTTTGTATATGTTCGGTATACGTCTGCTTTATCATGTTGTGGTTACTTGGATATATTTCACTTATTGGGATAGTCGCGTGATCCTATAAATACATTGTTGTTATGTACTGATACTGCACTTGCTCTTTCATTGTTGAGTACAGGACATCTTCAGGTGGCTACCGACATACCTCGTTTAGAAGACCAGTGATCGATCAAATTCAAGGGTGAGCCAGTTCTTCCAGGCTTCCATGAGTTCTCGTTATGTTTAGTCCATTCTATTCGGACTTACAATAGTACTTTAGAATTTCTTATGTTTATTTTGTTATTGTACCCATTTTCTTAGACTTGTCGTTAGTAGATGTTTTGGTACATTGACTTTCAAGTTCTAGGGAATAATTTCCGCATTTGTTTTGTTAGACTTCAGAGTTTATGGGAACTCCCCATTTTACTCTTTCTTTAGATATTTAAACCTGCTTCCGTATCTTTAAATGCCTAGTATTGATTTTTTTGGTAATTCTTAAGTTAGCTAATTAGTATTAATGGTTCTCCCGCAGGAGGGATAGTGTGGATTACAATCATGACGGTCTGGGTTGTGACATCGGACTATGAGGAATAGGGCAATGCAGGTTATATCATCGAGTGATGAGGTCGAGGTTACCCCCCCAGTCTGAGGAGGGGGCTTCACCTGCAGGAGAGTCGCAGTCCGGCTCTGAGTCACATTCCGGCTCCGGTTCCAACAACACTTCCGCTTTTTCTTCCAATGCCGATAGCATGGGGGATGCACAGGACCCACCCAGCACGAGAGCTGAGCTGATTCACAGTGCCATAGAACCAAATAGGTGGTGTGTTGAGGGCCAGTACTAGATATATATTAACGGAAAGGGGCTGAATGAGCATATAAAGGTAGCCCATTTGATTACTGTGCAGCGTCGAGTTTTGACAGGGAGCCTCCACACGATGCCCTCAATCTATGCTCTATTCCAGAAGCACAGGTGCGACTGGATGGCTGAGAATATGAGGAGATACAGTGAGGAGATGATGCGTGATTTTACGCATCATAAGTTGCCACCGTCACTAGTTCCTTGCCACCATACACCAAAACTTTGGCTCAGCCGCCTCTCCTGATCACCATGGTGCGGGGCCTACCATTTGATATTTTTGAGACCACCATCCGCCATTTTATTTATGGCTCGATACACACTTTGCCTATCAAAATGGTGGAGTACAACTACCGGATGGGGATAGTTCATGGTCGTGCTTTCCGATACTCTCAGCAAAAAGAGTCACTACTTCGATAGATGGCCTGACATATTGTTGACGACAGAGAGATCACCGAGTGGGTGCAGAATATGAAGTTGTCGATCAGAAAGGCAACTCTGAGTTTTGGCGCCAAATTTTTGTGGACCATCGTCCGTACCAGACTGTCCCCCACACAGGCGGATAATGTCTTTACTTGGGATCGAAGGGTAGTGCTTGTTGCACTACTGGCGGGGCTAGAGGTAGATTTAGATTGGATTATTCTTGTTGATATTCATAAGAGGGCCTTCCGAAGGACTACGACTATACCCTTTCCATGCCTAATTTTTCGTTTGTGCAGAGAGTCTACTTTGCCGATATGGCCCTATGATAGATTAGTCTGGGTCACAAATACTGTGGATGTTAGGCTCATCCAGGATGATACAAACTTCGCTGCCCCGCGTCGGTCTACACCAGCTGCAGTTCCTCCCCTAGGTGCTAACTTAGTTCGAGAGGTTGAGCAGGTTGCGGCGGCACAGATTGATGACATTTCCACACCTCCACTAGTGAAGCTGCGAGCCACTCCTCTTATAAGGACCACTCTAGTACTTGTGGCCTGAGTCTAGAAACTGGAGACACAGATGGCTATCTTGTTGCAGCACATAAAGCCGTGGATGCAGAGATCTGTTGAGGAGTCTTTGGCTCGTATGGAGAGGATGATGGTCATGAAGATTCAGGCGGTCCACAAAAGGCTAAATGCATTTGAGCTGAGGGTATTTGAGAGGCCTAGGCCCACCGTGGATATCACCACTTTCGAGACGGTGTTGGCTAGGCTCTGTTCTGATGTTGATGCCTTCCTAGCCCCTATTGAGACTGTACATGAGACTGCACCTATTGATGAGGTTGATGATGTGGTGATGACTGCACTCTTCAGCGACAAAATGCCACAACTCGACCCTTCCCGTATGGCTAGGAAGTGCCATCGCTCTTCTGATCATATTTCCGACACTAAGGATGCCCGACGGGAAAAGAAGAGCTCCAACAGAAGTTGGAGGCAGCCCAAAGGTAGTCTATTATTGATGAGGAGTTGTGGCAACAACGGGACCATGAGATTGATGCTGGCCCATCCGGTTCGAGGAGCACTACTGATGGTGTTCCCACTATTGATGAGGGCACTACTTATGGCGTTCCTATTGCTGATCTAGCGGGTTCTGAGAAACCGGACCTATCTTCTTCATGATGGTTCTTCGACGCATATGCGCCACATGTTTGCTTCACCCTATGCTTTATTTTTCATATTTTGTACATTGAGGACTATTACACCTTTTTTAGTGGGGCGGGGGTAAATGGGTTGTGAGTGATAGGGTGAAGTTTGAGTAACCCAACTCATAACTCTCTCTTGGGGTTTTCTTGCCTGTGTTCTTTTTCCCCAAGGGACTATTTTACTTTTTTGTTGAACAGACATTTGTAGAATTGTATGTGTGTTGAAGTAGATAAAAAACAATGAAAGCATGATGGCATAGAGCATGAAATTGATACATGTCCAAAATTTCTGAAATGTGCTAGATCCATAGGCTTAATAAGTTGAATGTGTTGGATCTTTATATGACATGATAGGAACTGGTATGTTAGCATGGCTTAAGCTAAAATGTGAACTATGTGCTTCAATAATTCGATAATGAAAACAACGTTCTATGTGTGTGTAAGGAAATTATATGTTCATGCAGTATGTGCCAATCTAAAACTTGCCTCGTTGGTCCGGTTAAGATAATCTAGGCTAGAAATTGGGAAATGATAATAGGAACTTGTTCAAATAAGTCCACTTTAGCCTAAAAAAATCGAACCAAAAGAAATAAATACGCCCTTTGATCCTAATGTTTGAGCCTAATGAATACCACTTCTTTCAAAACACCTAACTCACCTTCCCTTAAAGAATGTTTTGGCCCTGGTCCCTCCTTCGACATGTGCATAACATAGGCCAAAAGCCTCAGTTGAGGGTGGCTAAATCAGAAGTTACCTTAATTTAGGCCCTGGTCCAACCTTGGACATTGTGCACCTCAACTCATGCAAAACACACAAATTGAGAGAGAAAAGGGTATGAAAAGAGTTGTGTATGAAGAAAAAGGATAGAAAAAGATGTGACTAAATTAAAGAGAAACAAAAAGAGAGATAATGATGCTGGAAAAAAAAGAAAAAAAAAAAGGGAAATAGAAGAATGAAAAAGTCAAGTCACATCTGTGCTGAAGAAGGTCAAGGAAAAGAGCAGAAAATAAAAATTTGTCAGAATTGGTTGAATAAAGAGGTAAATAGAAAATATAATGTCAAGGAGGGCAAGAAAGTCACTAAAAGTATCCAAATGTATCCTAACTAACCCTGATCCTATGTTAGAAGCTAATAAAGTGCTATAGTAATCCTAGTGACTAGTTTGGATAGTCTATGCAGTGAAAATTAGGGTAAGCCTATGGTATTGAGCATTAACTAAAATTGAATTCACTTCTGAGCGTGAGTGTTGACTGAATTCTTAAGCTTAAAAAAATAATATTTTTGTGTGAAAAAGGATTTCTTTAAAGTGAGGGCACTAGTTACATTGTTGGAGAGTTGGTACCTTGGTGATTGTTGAAAGTGTATGTGGTCATATCAATTGGTCTGTCTATGTCATGTTTTGATCTGCATGAGTTAGCTTGTTGAGTCTAAATAAAAATATTTGCACTAAGTGATGGAATTGATTGAGAAAGTTATGTAATTGCTTGAGTTTGTATGTTTCCTTCTACATAAATGTCATTTAGAGTTTTATATGTGATGAGTCCGGGATTTGGACTCATTTAGGGCTTTATTTATATAGATTTAGTGTCCTCAAATGCTTATTTTGTGCCAATAATAGATGTAGAACCCTTGATTTCCAGGTATATGAAATTGAGGAACAAAGCAAGGACACTAATTTGCAAAAAGGAACGAAGCGAGCTGAAAGAATGAAGAAATGCAAGCCTGGTTATCGCCAAGTCCACTTGGCGAGTCGCCGAACCGCTACTTGACCGCCCAAATTTCTAGTGTGCCAAGCCCTGAAGGAAATAACCAAGTTTACGAGACACAGGAGCAGTCGGCGGATCGCCGAGTGGTTTCGCGATGCAGTGTTAAATCGCCCAAAGTTACAGACGTTGATGATGCTAAAGGCCAAGGCAGAAGGGCGATGGAAATGACCAAAGGGCGGATCGCCGAGTTGTTCGGTGAGCCCGACTTACTTCGCCGAGTGACTCTTTGCAACACATTTCCGGCCACTATAAATACATTTGTAAACATTTAGTTTAGTATCAATTTACTCTTTAGTACATTTTTTATTAAGTTTTGAGCTATGGAGACAGTTTTTCTCTAGTTTTCCTTTAGCTCTGAAGAATTAATGTTTTTTACTTTTCAGAAATTAAGAGTGGTTTTGTGAGATTCTTCGAATTAGAATATTGTAAAGAAGAAATCAATCTTACCCAGTTGATGGAAAATTAATTTGGTAACGATTTTTAACTTTTTATAATGTCTAGCTAAAACCCCAATACTTGGGGTGTGATTATGTGATTATGGGCTGATTTAGTTTATGGGTATTGGTACGTGTTAGTTTAAATGCTATTTAGAAGTGAGTTCAATCATTAATTGTGATTTAATTTAAGAATTGTAGTTGCAAATGCAATTCTACCCTTGTGTTTTTAGCTTTTTCGAGAGAAAAGTTTTAAAACTAAGATTATTGATTGATTGTCTGTGAGTGTTGGGGTTACATGGGTTCAGCTCGAGAGAGTGAATATTAAACCCAATTCCACACATTCAACTCGAGAGAGTGAATGGACTAAGGTGTGGGTTGTTCTTATTTTTCTTGCTTGTTGATGTTCAATAGAAATCAACTTGATTCGGGGTAAAATGTTTGAGAGAAAGTTTATCTCCTCTACAGTCTAGCTTACTCACTAATATTTAGCTATGTTCAAATAGTTACAATTACCCATTTGTCTATATCAGCCTATAATCATATCACATCCCAAGAACTCGTCTCATTATTGTTATTTCGTGTTGTTCACCACTGTTTGTAGTTGATAATTTCAAACCAAAACCCCCCATTTCACATTCGTGTCACCCCTGATTTGAATGATGTTTTATTCGAAAACTTTTATTCCTATAACTGATTTGATCAAGTTCATACTTCCCTATTAAATCTTAAACATGTACCGCTCCCTGTGGGATTCGACCCCAACTCATTTAGTTGGGTTTTATACTGATTAGCGATCGTTGACACTTAGAATTGGATGAAGTGTCCTTGAAACGTTATTAATCAAAATGGCGCCGTTGTTAGGGTGTGGTGTAGTTTGAGATTCTTTTGGTGAAGTTGAATTTTGTTCTTTTTAGTCATAGTTGAATCTACTTACTCTTAGTTTGGGTTTTCGTGTTGCTTGTTTAGAACAGAGGAAATGAGCATGTCATGTAGCAACGGTAACCAAGTGGGTTACCCTTATTCAAAAATGATAATTCTTAGGGATAACATCTTGAATTTCAAGCAATTAGAGGGTGAGAAAATCCATGAGTTGTGGCTGAGATTTAAGGCATTATTGTTGCAGTGCCCAACTCATAGAATCCCCGATAAGATGCTACTAGAATGCTTCTATTGAGGTCTTGGTCGTGAGAATAGAGGAGTGGCTGACCAACTTTCTCCGGGGGGTCTAATCCGACAAACCTATGCAATAGCAGCCCAACTCCTTGATCAAATGACTAAGACCTACAAGGAGACAGAGAAGGACCAGGATTTCGCCACACTGTTGACTCAGCTGGATCTTTTGGCCAAAAATATCATGGAATTTGAAGTACAGTACAAAAATAAAGATAGGTACATTCCCCCTCATGAGCGTAGAAAGAACAGGGAATATGAGGGTGGGCAGATAAAAGAGGTAATTATTACTCATTCTTCACAAAGTCAAAGAGCACGACAAAGTGTTAAAAGAGACAAAAGAGAATGTCTCAATGCTGAATTATATGACTGCCTCTCACTCCATGTCTATTCAGCTACTGAAGACCCAAATGGGTCATATGTTGTCTCGTTTCTACCCAAGACAAAAAGGCGGGTTTCCTAGTGACATTATGGCAAATCCAAATAATGAAGTCTGATTGGGGATTTGCATTGTGCCACGACGTTAACTAAGGCGCTTCTTGGGAGGCAACCCACATTTTTATTTCTTTATTTTTGTTTTTGGAATAATAGTGTGTTGATTTTGCCGGTTAAAGTTTAGTATGTCTTTGAAAAGTGCAGGTTGGCGAGTAAAATGTTCAGGCGGCGAGCCTGACTTGGATCGCCGTTGGACTCAAGTAATTATGAAGTTGGAGTCTATAAAACATGGCGGGCCTATGGACAAGTCGGTGAATTGCCGAAGAGGTCGGCGAGCCCGACATTACCCTTCTTTTGGACCCCCACATTAACTGGAGGTCCTGTAAAACACGGCGAGGAAAGTAACAACTCGACCTGTCGCCAAGTGGTTCGGTGAGGAAATATAATATCGCCGAAAGGGCACAACTTGAACGGTTTTAAAAGGCCAAAGGTTCGAACTTTTAAACTCTTTCATATTCCCTCACTTTTTAACTTCACAAAATCAAACCCGCACTATCTTTCCCATATTTTTGCATTTTTACCACTTTCTAGTAGTTGATTTGGTGTTCGCAGTTGGATACTTTGCCGCCTAGCTTAACAGATTCATATATTCAGCATTAAAGATTGATTTTCTGAACCCCAAACTATAAATTAGAGGTTAAACTCAAATGCATCGATTATAAATTGAGTTGATGTTTGTAGGGCCTCTCTAAAATAATTTTTTTTGTGCTTGTGTGCGTATGCTAGTTTGATATCGTGCCTAATTTGCCTAAATTGTTAATTTCCCAAATTTCATGCCTTAAAATTGATCATAAATTGTTGGGTTGTTCGTAATTGTTGTTAGGTCTAGTCGGGTGAAGTTTGAGTAACCCAAATTGTGCTAAATGACGTGATTTGCCCAATGATGGAGCGTTTGACGTAATTCTTAATGGCTAAAGTCGTCAAATGGTCAATTTTGGAAAAACAGGGGGAAGTCTAAGTACCTCGGTGGCATAGGTCTAATGGGTCTGGTTTTAATTGAAATAGTGTATAGTTTGATTTTGTTTTCGGTGGATGGCGGGGTTGATTTTGGAAGTTGGCGTTGAAAATGGCAAGTTGGGCAGTTTGGCGAGCTGGATCTAGCTCACCGAACCACTTGGCGGTTCACAAATGTCCCCTCAGATAGCCTTTAATTTTGTGAAATTGTTGATTTTGGTTCTGTAACTTTCGGCAAGAAACTTGAGTTCGCCGATTGCACTTGACAACTCGCCGAATGTCTTCTTTGATCGCCCTTTCTGTACCCCTAACCCATAAAATGTACTATAATTTTCGGCGGGCTAATCTGTGCTCGCCGAATGGTTCTTCCCATCGTCGATAAGAGATTTTTCTGGAAAGTTTTTAAGCCAATCCATTCGGTGAGCCCGATCTACCTCACCAAAGTGACTCGGCGAGTCTGTATGTAACATAATTTATAAACTTTTCTTGAATTGTTTCTAACATTTTCCAATGTGTTCTACAGATATGGCTAGAACCAGCCTTGATATGCCGCCCCATAGAAGAGAACGGGGCATAGTGATTAATGAGAGAGGCATCTAGCCCTCTTAAATAGGGAAAGACGGCACCTCCTAAGAGAGGAAAAGACTAGGGCAAGGCGCCTGAGGCAGAAAGATCGGAGAACTACTCCAGCAGTGATGGGGAGTCCTCTCATTCCCAATCTTGTTTCTCAGAGCCGGAGGATGATCAGGCACTTCAGTTCCAGCGAGCAGAAATCTGTGCACGATCTCGCCAAAGTTCATCTAGAGTTCTAGAGTCCACACCTCTTGCTGCTGATACAGTGCCAGCTCCAGCACAAATGATGGTTCCAGAGCCACAAATTCAGGGTCCTCCTTCCCGGCTACTCAACAGATTAAAAGTCGAAGGACAGAGGACGATTCTAGAAAAGAAGTTGTTGTCCACACAGGG
Source organism: Solanum piurae (assembly GCA_029582685.1). Classification (NCBI taxonomy): domain Eukaryota; kingdom Viridiplantae; phylum Streptophyta; class Magnoliopsida; order Solanales; family Solanaceae; genus Solanum; species Solanum piurae. The sequence goes on from JAJOOO010026804.1 coordinate 12,188, forward strand.
CCTAGAGGGTAGATATTCCAGGGTGATGGAAACACTCCAATTTCATCGCTTCGAGCAGTTTACCAGGTCCCGAGGACTATACATCCTTACATGGGTCCGGGAGTTTTACTCAGCATACTGTGACTTGGTCCCTAAGGGCAAGCAGAAGGCCAGTACTTTCAGATCGGTAGGGTCTATCAGGGTACGGGGGACAGTAGTGAACTGCAGCCATGATAATATCAACGCAGTATTTGATAGAGGGTCAGTTTTTCACTACCCAAATTTGGCTATCACTATGACACTTTGGTTGATCTCAAGGGCTGGCTTTCTCCACTCATTTCTGACACCACCCAAGGTGGATTGAGGCAAGAGTCCAGATTGATAATAAGGACTTGAATGTAGTTGTACGGTACTGGTTCAGATTCATTAGCAGTTCCATTATGCCTTAACAAAATGAGTACATCCTCCGCCATCAAAAGGCGGCGTGCCTTAGGTCGATCATAGCCTAGAGGATAATCGACTTGGGACTTGGGACTCATCATTGAGCAGGAGATGGCCATGAGGGACAAGCAGCGCCAGACGTGCCTTCCCTTTCCGGTCCTGATTATAGAGTTGTGCCAGCGTGCTGGAGTTTCTTGTGATGAGAAGAGAGAAATAGAGGTTACCCCTACATCTTTCACAGACATCCAGCTTAGAGGCCAAGTATACTCGAGAGGAGGCAGACAGGAGGAGAGCAACTCAGTGGATGCATCCCCGGAGGTGGATGTTGATTATATACCTGCAGTGGCATCTTTGCCTACTCCGGCCTTCGGGCCTTTAGGTATTTCCACTTCCTCCAAGACTCCTAGTTCTTCCGCTACTTCCCATCCCACCAAGATCACTCAGGCCATAATCCTGAAGATGGGGCACTTAGCCTATTATACTGATCTACGGGCTACCCGGTTGGAGGTTGAGGTACCTTGGATGATTGAGAGTGCCATCCTTGCTGCATTGACACCCCTACGGGCATCAATTGACACTTTCACGGTGAGAGTAGATACTTGTGAGAGTCGACAGGGGGTTACTTCAGAGGTGACGACTTTGAAAGTCGAGGTTGCGGATTTGAGAAAGGATGTGGACTACTTGAAGTCCACAGACTTCACTTCACTATTTGAGGCAGCTGAGACTGAGGGTGTCCTGGGTAGTTCTGGGAAACCTCCGGTGACCAATGGAGATATACCTATGGAGGATGTTGTTGCTGATGACTCAGAAGCTGAGGCGGATGAGGAGCAACTGGATGCTTAGGAGGAGACCATTTATGGAGACCCACCAGATTTGGAAGAGACGATTGTACAGTCAGTGATTCAGACATCATTGACAGAGATATCCATGGCAGGACCTAGTGGAGCCGGTAGTGCAGACGTTAAATCGGGCACTGATGCCCCGACAGATGGAGTGACTGTGTAGACAGGACCTTTCTTTACCTCCCTCTTTGTCATTTTTATTAACTTTGTTATTTTGTTGCATTTGAGGACAACTCCATTTTATTTATGGTGGGGTGAGGTATTTCCATACCTACCTATTTTGCCTATTTTATGTATCTATTATTGTGTTTTTGTGTTTAAATTGTGTTTTGATATTGTGTTTTGGATGTTTGAGCTTATGGCTCCTTATTTTAAATGCAAATGGTTTTTTACCCTTCTGAAAAAATTTGCCACCTCTTGTGTGCGATTGTGGCTATTCTTGTGCAAATTTGAGTATCAGTCATGATCAATCCCGATGACTTGAATAGTGCTCCTAATAAAAAAAATGAATGCACGGCTACGATGAGGACAAATGAAGTTGCATAGACAATATGTGAACTTTTTGCATCTCGTTGTGACTAGATGATTATCGAATGTGTCTCTTGTGATGAACATTGCACACTAGCAAAAGTGTGGAGCTTGTTTGATATTGGTGCCAATGTCTTGTGTGATGAGCTTATCGTGAACCTTGTGTGATGACACCTAGAATTTTCCCTGTTGGTCCGGTTGACTAAATGATACAAGCTCTTGGAATGATCTTAGGCAACAATTTTGAAAAGTGAAACAATTTGACAATATACCTCTTTTGTGGCCAACCTTGTGAGATGTGTGAACTTTGCTTGAATACCCTTTTAGCCTTTGCCTTTTCTTGGAAGAAACTTGATGCAATTGTAACCCCTCTTTGTCCATTCACCCATAATCCTCATGAACTGTGGTTTGTTTGAATAGCCAACTTAGGCCAAAAGCCTAAGTTGGGGGTGTGGTGAAAAGAGAAGGTAAATCAAGAAGTGTAAAGAAATCCCCCTTGATCCATGGTTTTAAAAAATATGGAACCCCTCCATACAAAAAAAGAAAAGAAAAAAAGAATTAAAAAGAAAAGGAATGATAAAGTTGTGAAATAAAGCTGTGAAAGTTGCAAAAGAAATGGGGTGTCCGGTATTCCATGAGAAGTGAATAATGAGGTGAATTTTGAGCATTAGTGAAAATGTTGAAGAAAAGAAAATAAAGTGATGTTCATACCACATGGATAGCAGCCACTGAGCCTAAATGATAATACCTTCACACTCTGCCCCGTTACAAGCCTTGAAAAGACCTTTTTGATCTTGAGTGAGCTGAAACGAATGTTGGCTTGAAAATAAGGGAAACCTTATGGTTGAAGTCATGCATGTGTTCATCTTTGTGAGTGTGAGAGTTGTATGTAATTCCGGAACTATAAATTGTTGAACAACTGTGTGTGAATATGGAATCATCTTTGTGTGAGGGCATTTGAGTACCTTTGTTGAGCTTGAACTTGCATTTGAAGCAAGTATTGTGAACTTCAGAACCTTTGATGATAGTGAGTCACAACTTGAATCTTTGAGTGCACAATTGAATCCTGTATGAGTAAGTTGAGACTTGTTGTGTGCATTCATGATTGACACTTTTGTAGCACTGTTTGAGACATCCTTTTTGAACTGCTGAACTTGAGTTTTGCTTGAGGACAAGCAAAAGTTTAAGTTGGGGGTATTGCTGATTCCGAGATTTGGACTCATTTAAGGCTTTATTTATATAGATTTAGTGTCCTCAAATGCTTATTTTGTGCCAATAACTGAGGTAGAACCCTTGATTTCCAGGTATAAGGATTGAGGAACAATGCAAGGACACTAATTTCCAAAAAGGAATGAAGGGAGCTGAAAGAATGAAAAAATGCAAGCCTGGTGATCGCCAAGTCCACTTGGCGAGTCACTGAACGACTACTTGACCACCTAAAGTTCCAGTGTACCAAGCCTTGAAGGAAAGAACCAAGTTGGCGAGAGAAAGGAGTAGTCGGCAGATCGCCGAGCGGTTCCATGATGCAGTGTTGTATCACCCAAAGTTACAGAACTTGAGGATGCTGAAGGCGAAGGTAGAAAGGCGATGGAAATGACCAAAGGGTGGATATCCGAGTGGTTCGGCGAGCCCGACTTACTTCTCCGAGTGACTCTTCACACCACATTTTGGGCGACTATAAATATATTTTAAAAAAATTAGTTTAGTATCAATTTACTCTTTAGAACAATTTTTATTAAGTTTTGAGCTTTGGATTTTCTCTAGTTTTCCTTTAGCTTTGAAGAATTGAAGTTCACTTTTGAGAAATTGGAAGTGAGTCTGTGAGATTCTTCGAATTGGAACATTGTACAGACAAAATCAATCTTACCCAGTTAATGAAAAATCAATTTGGTAACGATTTTTATCTTTTTATAATGTCTAGCTAAAACCCCAATTCTTGGGGTGTGATTATGTGATTATGCGCTGATTTAGTAGAGAGGTTTTGAAACTAAAATTATTGATTCATGGTCCGTGGGTATTGGGTTGACATGGGTTCAACTCGAGAGAGTGCTTCATGGTGTGTGGGTATTGGGTTGACTAAGGTGTGGGTTGTTCTTATTTTACTTGCTTGTTGATGTTCGAGAAAAATCAACTTGATTCGGGGTAAACTGTTCGAGAGAAAATTTATCTCCTCTATAGTCTAGCTTACTCAGTAATATTTAGCTATTTTCTAATAGTTGCTATTACCCATTTGTCTATATCAGCCTATAATCGAATCACATCCCAAGAACCCGTCTCATTATTGTTATTTTGTGTTGTTTATGCACTATTTGTAGTTGATAATTTCAAACCAAAACCCCCCATTTCACATTCGTGTCACCCCCTGATTTGAATGATGTTTTTATTCAAAAACATTTATTCCTATGATTAATTTCATCAAGATTGTACTTCCCTATTGAATGTTAAACACGTACCGCTCCCAGTGGAATTCGACCCCAACTCATTTAGTTGGGTTTTATACTGATTAGCGATCATTGACACTTAGAATTGGATGAATTGTCCTTGAAACGTTATTAATCAATGTGTCGCTTGAGGACAAACAACAAGTTTAAGTTGAGGGTGTTGATATACCGTGAGTTTATGGTATTTTTTATGCATTTCACTTAGAGTTTGTGTGTGTCTTGGGCTGTTTTGTTATTAAATATAATGGTTTTATGTAAGTTTTGTAGGAAATTGGTTCAGAAAGAAAAGAACTTAAGTGGCAGCAGTAGCAGTCGACGGAGCCAAACCATAGACTGTAGGTCCATTGACGGTCTGTAGGTGCTGAGGCGTGTATGAGTTCAAGGAAGTCTGACCAAGTGTGGAACCATGGAGGCAAACGACATCCCGAAGAGTGAATGATTGACCGTCCTGCACGACCGTCGTTTCTTATTAGAAAGTTGATTTCCAGTACTTAAACCACGGAGGGACAGAACGGACCGTAGTCCAATCCACGAACCATAGGTGGGACAGTCATGCGAATGTCCTGAAATATTTTTTTTAAGTGTTGCACGACGGACCGTAGGGTGATCCACGACCCGTAGGTCGAGTCATTAATCGAAAACCGTGTCTTACCCAATTTTCCTTATTTTCATTTCCTAGTTGGTTTAGGATTTAAATACCATAAATTTTAGTTGTTTTTTCAGTTTTTTTGAGTTAGACCCTATTGGAGACTTTTGTCTTTGTCTTTTCGAAGAATCCTGTAAACTCTTAGCAATTTAATTCCTGAAGTTAGTTTTATGCAATTTGCACTATGAATTTCAATTTAATATTTCAATTTTCATCTATTCTAATTGGAAGTTCATGATTTCTTTTAGTAACCCTAATATGAATTGTGAATTCTCAATCATGAGTAGCTAAATCCACAACTAGGGTTGTGAGAACCATGAGCAATTAACAGTGTATGACTAATAACTAAGTAATTCTTTAATAGTGCTTATGCATGTATTGTTAATATTTTCGTTTAAAAATCTTTCTAGCGATGCGCAACGTTAGAATTCGCCTCGTTCCTACTTGCCTTACCAAGGGGTTAATGAATGAGAAAAGGATTAAACAACTGAGATTTAGTTAGGGATTTGCTGCTATCTAATAGTCTGACTTTAATCAGTTGACGTGAAGCTGAATACCCAACTCAATTGACACGATGACTAATCCGGGGTAAAGGTAAGGGTTAGTAAAGTACACACCAGTAGACTTACCACGTTGCGAGGTGAAAGTTCCTTCTTGGATTACCAATCACTTAGGGGTACCTAACTTATCAACCTTGCACCTTAAACATTAGAATATAATTGTTATTATTAGGAATACTGCGTTAAGATCTTCTGGGGAACACATTTACCCTAGTTTCCATCTTATATTAATATATGAAATTGTGAATCTTGTTTACTTGTTACTTAATCATTTAAATCAAAAACAATCTGTTATTTTATTAACAAAATCCTCCTTTTTGTTACTTTTTCTCGGAAATATTTTGGCTAAACAGATATAATTGTATGTTAAGTTTAAGTCTAAACCATATTCCTTGTGGGATCGACCCCAACCTACAAGTTGGATTCTTTATTTGGCAACAACCTCTTATACTTCTTTCAGGAGGTGTAATTTGGGCGTCTCAGTAATTGTTGAACATCGATTGTTGTGAATTAATGTTGGTTATTGATTAAATTGCTTTTATATTCTTGTTTTAGTATTTAACGCTTAATCACTATAGAGATAAATATATTGTATATTCTTGGACTCGAGAGACTAAGAGGTAGATAGACCAAAGGATACAAAGAGCTCGATATCTCTTGCAGATCACTTGTTCAGATTCGTGCTCAAAGTTGAAACTCGAATGAAAACTGAGCTTGGTTACTAAACATGATTAAATATAAATGCTCGTCAATTGAGGTTGTCTATCACCTCTCAATGATGTTGTTAGACAGTCAATTGTGTAAGCGATTCGAGGTCGAGAGATCATGATCATAAAATCAACCCTGTAAATAAGTAATTTAATAATCGTAGTTAATTCATTACATGTAAGTAATTTTATTATTTCATTCTTGCATTCTTATTATTCAAATATAAATCAAACACTTCATTTGGTCTGATAATCCAGCTCTTTTAGAGCCCTTATATTACTTGTGCAGCCGCGTACACTTGCGTGTGCAATTGGGAGCAACACTCATCCTCATATCGGTGTTCAATACTACTCCCAATATATATATATATATATATATATATACACACACACACTCATGCTCAAATGTATAAAATATATTCTTTCTCTGGTTTGAGATAATTGCTCAACTATCAGTTTAAAAGAGGTAACTGCCTTAAAATATCTTTGAACTCATAAACTCATTTAGAAATCAAAGTTTCTCTTTTCTCAATGGGACTACTCAGTTCCCTTAAATTTAAATAAAAAATTCTCTTAAAACTTCACTCAAACTCTACTTTACTTTCTTAAAAAAAATAATTTAAAACAAATGTTTATTGTGATCTGATCATTGATGACTCCCGAAGTCATACTGCATAAACATTGATGGCATACCTAGATGTCATATTGCTCACACATTGATTGCATACTCGACTGTCATACTAATCATGAATCATAGTTCTCTTCGAAATGTAAAAATATTGTTTTTGGAACCATTTGTGCTCCCTTCAACTCTTCTCAAAAGATACTTTAAAATATTCTTGCTCAAATCTTGGTTCAAACAGTTTCTCAAAACTCATCTTTGATTTCTCAGGAAATTGGTTTAAGACAAAAATGTTTGCTTTAAAAGATTCTAAAAAATTATAACTCAAAATAGGATTCATGCGGAAAAATGACATGAACAAAAACTCAAGGATCTCAATGTATAATAATATATATAAAAACTCATGATCAGGGATTTAGAGCTCGTATCAAGACTTCTCAAAACTAAGGGTATAATCGTAGATTAAAGTTTTATTAACTAAATTGAGATGTAGGGCATGAGGACAAACCCAATCCATCACTATGAATAGCCTTACATACCTTAATGATGAATTCTGAAGAAAAACTTTGGAAAATGAACCCTAGCCTTGGTGTTTCTTGAAGTTCTTTAACGTAGATTATTTTTTTAGAATGAGAGATTTGAAATAATTTGAACTGATTGACTTTGGCTTTTGAAAAAGATAATAGACATGGGTTGGGGTTTTGGTATTAGAAAAAGAAATAAACACCCTTCCTAAAACGTAAAAAGAAATGAAAACTAAAAGAATTTTGAAGTAATGTGCGATCGAGCAGCTGAAGCTTTGTTCGCGCGGCGGACGTCCACTTCGCACGCCGGTTCACGCAGACTATGTAGTGCCCAGAAAAATTGGTATAACTTTTAACACATAACGTGGATTGACAAACGATAAAAACCAGTTGAAAGAAGACTTTAAGACCCTTCATATGGTTGGTATTAAGCCAAAAAACTCTTCATATGATAGGAGGTATGATAGATTGAAGTATATCCTTCAATGAACTTACACGAAAAACTTAATCATTCGAGAACCTCTCAACTCGACTTTGCGCTAAAGGTTCATTATGACCTTAACTCACATCCAAAGCACGTCTCATACTTAGGAATGGACCTTAACACATATGAACAATTCGTATATCACCAAACCCAAGTTAATACACTTACGCCAACCAACTTGGATTCTAAGAGTATAATTTTTGAGGTGTTACAAGTTGCTTCCTTGCTCCTTTAGCTAGAACTTTTGTGACCCTGTCTACTTCCTAAAGTTGTTTTGTTTCTAAGGTCCTCTATTGAACCAAAAAATATTTCTATTGGTTTGAGGTCCTTCTCTACCACGATTCATAAAATAGAACTAATAATTAATGCAGATTTGGTTTTTGTACTCATCAAAATACCCTAAAAACCACCTAATACACCTCTACCTAGGTTATCTAAGGCTAATCCATTTGTATTCAACATATAGTCCTCATTTATCCCAAAAGACAAATGAAACATCCCAAACACTAAGGGGTCGTTTGGTAGAGTGTATAAGAATAATGCTAGATAGAGTGTATCAGTAATGCTTGTATTAGTAATGCTTGTATTAGCAATGCATGTATTATTTATGCTTGCATTGCTTATACATAGATTATCTTAATGCATTATTTAGTTTGATGTATTAAAAGTAGTATGCATTGCATTAAAAAATTATTTACCAAGATACCCTCAACTTTTATGGTGGAAAAGATGTAAAACGGTTTTGACGGACAATTGGGTCTTTTATTATGTTAATGCATGCATGCATTAAAACCATTGCATTGCAAATACCTAGAAATCTATGGTATCAACAATGCGCAACTTAATACACAATAGAGTGTATAACTAATGCAAGCATTAGTTATACATTTGTTGAAAAAGAGTACCAAACAAAGTACTAGTAATACACAAGGCTAATACATGCATTAATTTTCCTAATACACTACCAAACTACCCCTAAATCTTTCACAATATAAAATGCGGAAAAGCTAAAATATCACTCCAAGATTTAGTATCATAAGTACAAGAGCTTCTAAAATACGATGCAAGTCTGAAACTAAATGATATGTCTAGATGTAAGAAATATCTTGTCTGAATACTGAAACAACACAATAAGTAAATAAAATAAAGAGAGGTGTGGGCTGCGTGTGTATATATAATAGTTTAAAATAAGTACCTACAAAAGTGTAAAAACGTTCCCAAATATGCAATGCCTTAAATCAAGTAGACTATGAAAATAACTATAACACAAAAAATTGTCTTCATAGAAAATGATAAATGGAATACTATTAACTATACAACTATTTCTATATAATATACAATTTATTTATTTTTGTCTGGAAGTAATGTATTTTTTTAACTTTTACTAATACTGATATAACATTTTAACAATCCCATCAACATTTAGAAATTACAGAACATCAGAAATTATTAGTATTGCACTAAGAAGGTGTTTTAAAATGTTATTACAAAGTAACAACAAATATCACTTCCTATTTATAACAAATTAAATGAGATAATGCACAACTATCCCCTAGACTATGACCAAAATTTCCGAGACATACCTTAACTAAACTAAGGTTCTTTATCCCCCCAAACTAATTTTTTTTTTTAATTTTCTATACCTTTTGGATTATGTGAAACACATTGTGACTCAATGGAGTTCAGGCGCGTGGGAGATGTTTGGATAATATGTAGGCAAATAAAGTGTACAAAATTATAAAAAAATTGGTTCGGGGGTAATAGGACCTCAGTGTAGTGAAGATGTGACTCTGAAATTCTAGTTATAGTCTATGGATGTACTTGTGCCTTATCCCAAACAAAAGTTATAAAAATTATTAAAAATAAATTTGGAGTTGTCTGGCAAAATTTCTTTTCTTTAGTGATGAATAAAGCTTTTGTAGTGTTCTAAGATTTTTTTTCATAATAGAAAATTCTACAATTCGAGGTTCTTTCAGGAAATTCTATAATTCTACAATATATGATCGCATAATTTTATACATAGGAGTAAAATATTATTCAACATTAACTTGAGAGGACATAAAAAATATGATCGCATAAAATTTACATAGAATGAGTAAAGAGATTCAATGTATACCTGGTGAGTTTTTTTCTATGCAATTGTAAGGGTTTGACATATTCTTGATGCCTATATAAAATATTGCTTAATGTGCAGAATTTGATATAAATTGATTATCCGATTTAATTGAAAAATGAAGAAAAACAAAGAGTTTGACAACGTTTACCAGACCATCAATTGTTGATAAATGAAGGAAAGCAAAGAGGTTGGCAACATTTAGTAATTTTTTTATTCTAAAAATATTTTTCCAAAATGAAACACCAACTTTTTTTCTTACCAATTTGTATTGGTCGTTCCTTTTTATAGTTTAAAGAATTATTTTTGATATATAATTTTTGAAAAAATATATAAGGTATTTTAGTCATCTAGCAGTACACCAATTTCTCTATGTTTTTTGTCAAATACGTCAACTGCTTATTATTAGATTAATCACATCTATCCAAATTTGTAACATTTTTTTTATAAAATTATTTTCCACACTTATACTTACTTGTTGTTAATTTATAATTGGTCGATTTCAATGAGCGTATAATATCATTTTAAAGTCAAATGATCTGCACTAGTTGGTCTATAGATCGTCGTGCTTGGTTGATCAAAATAAAAAAATGTGATAGTAAATTATTTAAACTATAATAAAATAGTGTAACACTTTAAATGTAATAGGTTAATTGAAAAAACTAATTAATATCTTGGGTACTAAATAAATTCTTATAGTTTGGCGTAGTTGAAAATTTTTATGTCTATAAATTTTCTTATAAAAAAGGTTTGTTAATAAAGAGAGTTAACATGCAGACTAGATATCTTATTGAAAAAATATGATCTAGAACAACATTTAAAGATATATATTTACTACTTTACTTTTTTTATCTTTAAGTTAAATTAGGAATAACTATTAATTCCCCAATATTTTCTTCGATAGAGTTGGAAAATGGGTTTTTTTTTACTAAAAATCAATACAAAAATATTTGTTCGGGCTCTATCAAGCCCAAAAAGGTAGAAACATAAAATATGGAAAACACATAAAAAAGGCAAGGATAAAATGGCCAGATCCAAAAAAAAGGCATGTTGCTATATGGACTACTATATTACTAGGGTTTCTAATAGAGAGGTCAATATTTCTTTTCTCAGCTTCCTCTCTCTACTGAATAAGTCGATGGTGATGAGATTCCACAATATCATCTGATTCATGTTCTTCTTTGGATGATCAACACTCATGACCCTCTATGGTGTAGATAGTTATTTCTCACCTTGTAGAACTAATATTTGTGTCCTTCTCTTCTTAACTAATTTTTGTATTTGTAACCCTCGATTAAAAGGTGCATCTGTTCATTCCTTTTTCCTATCTATATGTTTAGTTCACTGGATCATATTGTTATGTATCTCTAGGAGTCAGTAGAGGGTTTTCATCTTTGGTGCCTGTTGGTTAGCTTTATGTTAGTGTTTCTCTTCCTTCATTGTTTGATATGTGTGTAGTTTCTTTTTAATTGATGGATATGTCTTTTTTCAGCCTATTTTGAGTATAGTTTCTTTTTTATTGATTGATTTATATTTTTCATCTTGATTTGAGTCTTGTTTCTTTTTAATCTATGGAACTGTGTTTTTTTAGCTTGATTTGAGTCTATTTTCTTGTAATGACCCTAAAGGTCATTTTTGGAAATTTTCATAAAATGACCGTTTTACCCCTCCCGATAGTTGCCCCGAGTCCTAATTGTTGTATTTTCGAAGTTGGTTTGAAGGAAAATGGATGAAAAGTTGAGATTTTGGAAAGTTGAGTTTTTAAGAGTTAAAGTTTGGTTAAAAGTGCTATTTCGAGTC
>JAJOOO010026806.1:0-25180 GCA_029582685.1 Solanum piurae
TAATAAAGAAAACGTAAGTCTATAACCTTACTTAACAATAAATTCTATTTTAATTTAAAAATTAGAATACTAATAAAATTATGCTAATGAGAAAATAAGCATGGCATAAAAAAATAGATAATACAAAAAAATTGCATAGAATCATGTAAAGTAAGGTTGAGAACAAGAAGAAAATGAAATATAATAATATAAAATAAAAAATAAACTTTTACAAATTTTTAGAATAATAAAAATAAAAAAAGAACTTAAAATAATAGAAGTAAAAAAAATTAAAACAAAAAAATAAAAATAGAAATAAAAAAAAAAAAAAGAAGTAATCTGCTGGTAATTACACCATGTAATTACCAGCAATTCATTGTAGAGTGTAATTATCCCCTGCCAATTACCTGCTGACCAAGTAATTACCTGTCCAACCAAACAGGACAGACAGTGTAATTACACCAAATCCAATTACCAGGGTGTCCTTCGAAACAGGCCCTAAGTGAAATCTTTACAACGAGAATTGCACTTTTGGGTGCCTTGAAGAAAAGATCCCTTGGAAATATCTTGTGTTTGCATTTGTGTGTTTGGTAAGAATTCAAGCCTAACATTTAACAGAACTTTTTTAGAGCCATACTTGTGGGAGGTTGGTTAGTATGGATTCTTTATAGACGACCCAATATCAGTACTAACCACACTAAAGAGCTCTGTGGTTATCACAAAGAAACAGCCGGAATTTGCTTATTAGTTCACTTTCTGTAATTGAGGACATCAACTTGCATTCTGCTTTTTCCTAAAAATTTATCTGGCTTAGGTTCTAGAAAGGATAATTAGTCTGCTTTTTGCAGGAACTGTACCATGAATTCCATGCTTTGGACAGATTTGAGCAAGATTATCGGCGTAAAGTTCAAGAAGAGGATACTTCAAATGCTACTCAGAGAGGTATTCCGTAACAACAGTTATGTTTTGTTATTTTTGATTCTTTAAAGCAGCTTGAAGCTCAAATTTCCCGTAGATGAAATTTGAACTTAAGTTGCTCCAATGTGTTCATCATATTATATGGTTTACGGACATGGCAGTTTTTTCATGTTGTGGTGCCTTGACAGAGCATCAATGCATTTGTATTTATTGGTTTCATTTATTATGGCAACAATGTTTAGTGATTGTTCAGTTGGGGAAATCTTGAAGATCATGGGAAGCAACGGACTTGCATTTATAAATCGTTTGAATAATCTCTCCCATAATTTCCCTTTTAAGTATCAACATCTATCTGAAGGAGTATCAAAAGAAAATCTCACACTTCCATCCATTCATCAACTTTTGTACTCTTAAGTTGTATAGATTTAAGTAAATCTACTTTAGAGAGAAAATGTCATTTCAAAATAAGATAAGCAACCATTTGTTTACTTAAAATCTATACAAGTTGGACACATGCAGAGAAAATGTCATAAACATGAGAGGGGAATTCACATGTGTCCAAGATGTTACTTTGTGATCAACAGCAGAGACAAACTACCATTTGTTTCTACACTGTAAAGTGGTTGGCCAACTATGGAATCTATTTAGCTTCAGGGTATTAGATGGACTATGCCTGAAAGAGCAGGGCAGGCTCTAGTAAGCTGGAACATGGAGGGCAGTGGCAACACAAACAAGAACAGATGAAAAATTGTCCCAGCAATAATATGGTGGACCATATGGAACTCTAGATGTTTTGAGAGCAAGAGTAGTCCTTTGCATAAGATCATTGATCCATTGACTATTATAGACATATTAAGATCCTTGTAAGAAGTCGGATCTAGAGATAGTTTACACATTTGGATGTAGGCTGTGAATTGTGATGTAATTTTTTGGATTCTAGCATGTTTACTAATGATTGATATATAAAATGTTACCTTTGTAAAAAAAATATATTTCAAAATCAACATTAGCTTATAAGCTTCAAATCATAAACATTCAAGTTTATGCATCTACCAAGAGTCTAAGTTACTCGGATTCTTCACTTTCGGCCGCACCTGTGTCGACGACATGGGTGTCGGATCCATATCGGATGGTTAACTGATTTTGGGTACTTTAACCAAAATAGATGGAGAGATTCCAGACAAATACCTATGGTTTCCTGAATCAAAACAAAAGACTGGTGAAATTGAAGAAAATTGAATTGCTTGTATATAGAAAGTTCTATGTCAATCTTTTTCCCTATAGGATTCTCCTCTTGATCAATATTTTCTCCTCAAAATACTTGGTAAGTTTTCCCCATAATGTCTCGTAATTTAGACATATAGCTCCATTAGATTTTTGAATTTTTTTAGCTGAATTTATGAACCCGTATATGTACCATCAAATCTTAAATTTAGATCATGAAGGATCCAACCTCTAGATCCACACCCATATTGGACACCCGCACCCGAGTTTGAGCAACATAGCTAAGAGTACTATATCGGCATCGACATACATTCCATAACCATAGGTGTACACCCTAGCGACAAGTTTTATAGCCTTAGTTGCTCAGGTGTATTATCATAGTGTTGTACTAATGATAGCGTTGTCAAAGGCACGCTTAAGCCGTAAAATGAGGCTCAAAACGTGTTGCGTGCTTTGCCTCGCATAATGTGCCTCTCCTCACTTAATGTGTTTCAATGTCGTCATCAAGGTGCTAAGGCATACTTTTCATTTAAATACAATTTGTTTCAAGAGTGGTTCATTTAAACTCAACATAGTCTATTTAGGGCTTAAACTTTGACTACCAAGCCCAAAATACTACTAAAGGTGCTTAATCACCCTATTAAAATCCATCCATCCTTGGCATTCAATAGACTATTGGAGTCATTTTGTAACCCAACATGTATTTAAATAGACATGGAAAGCTGATGTAGTGTGTCTCCGGGAAACAAAGCTAACGGGGGATATTACAAAGTTACTGAATGAAGTTTGGACAGACCAGTTGCGCAAGATACTCATTTATTTGTGGAGGGCTAAGTGGGTGAGGCCAGGGAACATAAAAGGATTGCTAAACTACTGAAAGAAGGATGACAATGCAACCAAAAAAGAAGGACGATGGAAGATTGTCGCTGCATGCTTATCGTGGACAATGTGGAAAGAAAGGAATAGGAGATGTTTTGAAGACAAGCAGAGCAACTTGCAGGAGTTTAAAATGAATTGTTTAGTTCTGTTTTATTTTTGGTGTAAACAAAAATTAATAGGTCAAACAGAAGACATTTTTGACATTTTAGACTATTCAAGGAACAACAGATATATGCTCAAGTTGTAAGTTGTAATACTTTTGAAGGGGGACTACATATTTTGATGTAGTATACCTGTGGTGTGTGGATATATAGATTAATTGTTGCCATTCTAAAAAAAAGAAGATAGGCAAGGTCACTACTTAGTGTCTTCCCCAATAACCAACATTAATGGGAACCTAGGGTTAATACATTTATCCTACCACTTTCTACACGTATAAATAGCATTTAAACACCTACTTTGTAGTCATTAAATAAGTTTCAAGTGGTAGAAACTACCTTTGGTTGCAAAACCTACGCAATTTCCTTTTTGAGTTCTTGAATGATTGAATGGTATTAGCGTTAATCTACTTTATTTAACACAAAATATGGTAACAATCTCACCTTGGATATCCCAAGTGAAACCTTGGCCAAGCCCCGCCCCTCTAGTTCTCCTAACACATAGCCAAATATTAAAATTTGAAAATGGAAAAAAATTCATGATCTAGGGTATATATAGAGACCAAGCCTCTCGCAGTGGGACTCGGATGTGAGCCCATCGCCGAGTCTTTTCCTTTGGCTATCAGGCTTTTTTCCGGTGCAAACTTATCTGTGTAGCTTGTCCTAGCGTAGCTTCTCTTGCAACGAACGTGTCTTGGAGCGTAAATCCACTGTGGCTTGCCTCAATCTCCCTCCCAAACCTTTCCGTAGCTCTTTGGGCACGGACCTATCTAGTAGTGGATCCTTGTTCCATTTCCCAACTTCTACACTTTTAGCCATTTATGCTATGTTCATACACTTTCCAAATACTAGTTAATATTTGCATACCTTTCCACGGTATTATTCTCATTCAGGGGTCTAGTCAGAGACCTCCAAACAGGCTTAAAAGTATTATGACATTATTCAGGATCAAGCATCAACGTTATCAAAGGTGAAAAGCGCCAAAAAGCTCTAAGGTCTGTTGGGGCTTTAAGCGCAAATAAAACGTGGGTTTAATAAAAAAGGCACAATGGGAAAAAAATACAAATAAATGTTTAGCCTAAGCCTAATAGTTATAAACATGAATGACAAATATATGAACAAAGAAATTGATTTTTTTTTTGATAAAGTGAAATTTCAATTGTTTAGTGTCACCTCTTCAAAAGGGGCTTGTTGGTAAGGAAAAGTATGTCTTAAAACCTTGATGATGACACTGAAGCGCACATAAAGCGAGGTGAAGCGCTCAACGTGTTTTGAGCCTCTCTTCAGGGCGTAAGCGCGCCTTTGACAACTGTTCAGGATGCTACCCAAAAGAAGGCTTTATAGAACTTTTTCCGTATTTTTCCCTTGGGAATGAGGGAAAGGTGTAGAATGGACTATAGGTGATAGTAAAGCAGTCAGCTTGCAGTAGTTGTGTTAACTGGTTTAATTTGTTGTTTTATGTTCAATCATAGCGCAGAAGTTTAGGTGGTGACAACCAGGGAAACCTCAACCAGGTGTAGGTAGTTTGTACTGATCCGCTATGTTGCTTGGACTCTCCAAAAATGGTGTTGCACCCGTATCCGAACTTCCAAAAGTGCAGTACTTTTGGAGGATTCAACACGCATCCGGCAGCATTTTTGAAAAGTCTGAGCAACATAGCTAATCAATTCATTCTTTTTCATGTATTTGGTTGTAGATGCTTACATACTCCTTATATTGTGTACTTTCAGGTTTAGTGAACCATCGTTTTCGATCCTTCTGTTTTTAGTTCTTTTTACAATAATGAATAAACTGACATGGTTTTAGACATAGACTTCATGAGTAATGAGTAGTTTTAAAGCTCACCCTCTTTCAGAATCTTGTCCTTTTCTGACCACCCATTTAATATAGGAACTATATTGTCTGGGTGATATAAATCTGGTTATGAGGATGAGAGCTCATTATCCACCGAGTTTAGAAGGCTGTGATTGGTCCAAAGGGTGGGTCTCAGACGGATTTCTCGGTTATCAAAAATAATAATTCATGCAACTACCTAAGAAAATGATTTAACACATGTTGATTATGGAAGGTTAATTTAAGCAACAGATCAAGAATGATGTTGGGTTTTATAGAGACTAGCATCTGTGAGTATTTTCTCTGCTGTTCTTGTATGTTTTTTGATCTTTTTCTTTTTCTTTTTGTTTGTGTAGGAGATACCATTGCAATTTTAAAGGCAGAGTTGAAAAGTCAAAGGAAACATGTCAAAAATTTGGAAAAAAAATCCCTCTGGTCCAAGATATTAGAAGAGGTAGCAAGTCAGTGCTGCTTCATATATCTCTTTAATTCTTGAATTTAAATAATCGTAATTTGATTACTATTTCTTAGTGGACCCGTTAATGATACATATTCTTAGCATGATATGGTTATACTGTTCCAGATTTATTAATCAAATTTCTTTGAATATTATACTAATTGGTTACTCATTACTGAAGGTAACAGAGAAGCTTGTGGACATTGTGCATTTCCTTCATTTGGAAATCCATGCTGCATTTGGCTGTGCTGGTATGCATTTGAACCTTCAATTTAACTTCTCTTACTGTGATTTTTACTGTCATGTAGGGGCTGGTTGGAGGAGTGATTGTCCTTAATTTGATGTTTCTGTTACTTTCTTAACTAATGCTTGCATTCAAGTTTTCGTTCTGTATCTTCAGAGATCCTTCTTTTTTTTTGGATTGAACTTTTATGTTGAATTGTTAAAAAACATGAAAAAACTTGCCTACCAACCATTCAATTTTCCATGACTATTGCATGGAGAGTCCATACGCTAACTTGCAACACTCACAGGAAAGACAACGTCAAGTTGAGTCACAGTGAGGTAGTTTAACTTACCAACCACCCACCCACCTATATCTTGTAGGATCACTATGGGGCTACCCCTATCTTTGTAGAAGGTTAACATTTGGATCCATAGGAGTGTTGATAGGTCTATAACCTGTCATTCCTGTCTCTAAGTATATCTAGAACATGTCATTCCTGTCTCCTCAAGTATCTCTAGAGCATACTTCCGTTGTGAAATGGTAATACCTGATATAGAATAAGCCACCTCAATACCAAGAAAATATTGTAATTCCCTAGATCATTAGTCTGAAAGTGCTAATAGAGATTCCGCTTCAATTTGGTGATACAATCTTGTTCATTGCATGTGATGACTATATTGTCAACATAAACCTCCAAGTAAATGCAAAAATTCGGGTCAGAATGCTGGTATAAGACAAAATGGTCAGCTTTATTGTAAGTTATGCCAAACTCCTGAATAACTATGCAAAACTTACTACGCCAGGCTCAAGGAAACTGTTTCAGACCAGAGAGTCACCACAAACTTCATAAATATTTGTCTAATCTTGACTTTGATGTAACATCCTCTTAACTTATTCTTGTGAATTCAGTTTCATTGTAAGTTATGCCAAACTCCTGAATCACTATGCAAAACTTACTATGCCAGACTCGAGGAAACTTTTTTCAGAGCGTAGAGTGACCGTAAACTTACCAAATATTTGTCTAATCTTGACTTTGATGTAACATCCTATCAAGCTGTCTGTTGAAAACAAATGGTTTCCTGTTGTTGAAGCATATCTAGTGGTCAGGGGAGATTCCTTGATCTTGGATGAATTTTTGAGCAATCTGCTACTAGTTATTCGAACAACAGAACATTGCTCAATACTTTTCTATGATGTTACAGTTATTCTGATTGTACAATTCATGAGCTGTTTCATTGGTCCCATTTGAATGGTATGTTTGGAATCATTTTGGGGGACAGAAACTCATGAGAGACGCTTGCGAACTTCTTTTGTTGAATCATAATCATCTTAAATTTCTGTTTTGATTTTGCACAATGTATCAAGTTAATTGTAATCTTGACTAGACTGCAAATGGTTTAGTGACTAGACTGGAAAGTTTGTGGTATCATGATTACCATAGTGTTGCTGATCCTTGCAGATGGAGAGAGATCTATGAAAAACAACAACCAGAGGTTGGGATCTGCTGGTCTTGCATTGCATTATGCGAATATCATCACTCAGATTGATACACTTGTAAGCATCTCATGTTTGTTTTCAAAAAATCAACTATTATCTTCAGAAGTCTTGCTCCAAGTATTTTTCCCTTACTTCCATCTAACCCACTTTTGGTCTCTATTAGTAGTGTGATGTTGTGGAATATGGGACGAAATTTCTTTTCTTTCTCCAGTAAGCTAAAACACCTTTTTGGTGATCATATCAACAATCCTCATCCTTTATGTTTGTGTGCTCTCATTTAATCATCATCTTTGATCCCAAATTATATGTTCTAAATTGTACTTCAAAGACTCCCCCGAAATATGTGGAACTCATCAATTCGCTATTGAATTTGTGAATTTCAAACCTTTGCTTGAGGCTGAAATTGAATTCTGCTAAGCTCTAATATTTGCGGACATACTAATGTGCAATTGAGCCTTTTTATTAGTGATCCATTTTAAAATTGCCTCTTAACTTTACTCGAACTCCTTCAGTTTGTTACCTCGTTGCTTTTTCATTTTTATTGTAACACTTCGGGACATGCACGAATGCACTTATTTCACTTGCTTGAGCCTCATTTTGATTCCTTTGATGATCAGAGGCGGACCCATCACCTGTTAACATCGAAAAAATTATGTATATATACATATATACCTAACGAAATAGTATATATATTTAATTTGCATCCTAACATGCAAAAGAAGGCTCATGGCATGTTGGTTGCATCCTACTTCCCTTACCTGTGACCCTGGATCGAATCTCAACTCTCACTTTTAATTGCTTTTTAAAAAATAAATTAAATGGCTTATAATAGCCATGGAAAACAGTATTGGCAAATGGGAGTGTTGAGAATCGAACCTGCAACAGTTCCTGGAGTTTTTCTTCGAAGTATGTACTCCTAAAAACTCTGTGGAAGTTTATACTAAAGAACTTTAGGATAATAACAAAACAAAGTATTTAGTTTGTGGAGCTGATGAAGGCATATAGCTGATTAGCTGACAACAAGAGCTAGTTTTATTTAAAACTGAAGAGGAACACTATGGTGATGGAGTAATGTATGGGTGGTCCAACTAGGTGATCGTTCTTGGACTTAACTATACACTTTTGTTGTAGAGTATTAGGAGAAGATGAGTGATGGAGTACTCTTGGGAAGATATGAATCTCTGAGCCGACTCGTAAAGATACTCTTTGGTATGATCACTTTTTATGATACAAATGGGGACTCCTAACGGATTGTAATTTTCAAAATTTTGTTAGTACGTAAAAGAGCTTGGAAGATATTTTCATTGGGAATATTCCAGTGCAGTTGGAGTAATCGTCAATCATTGTAACACAGTAATGAGCTTAGACTAGAACTTACAGGCTTGGTCCGATGTAATCATGGTGGACAAGTTCTAAAAGGGATGGGAATTTACTACTGTCTTGTTTTGGGAAGAAGCACATTTTTGTTTTCCAAATTGATACGAGTCGTAAGCTAGTGTTGTTATGGATGAAAATCATAAATTATATGTCGAAGTTAAGAGAATGAGGATGACCAGTAGTAATGCAGTGAAATGAGCCATCTGGCAGATAGTAAATGTCTCTTGACTTGCATCCTCCATGCGGTTGTTTGTCCTGTAACATGATCCTACAAGGAATTGAGTAAGTCCGCTGATAATAATAAAGCTAAATGGGCATTCAGAAACTTATAGGACATAGTTAAGAGTCAGAGATGGAGTAAGGATAATTATGGGTGAGAACAGAATATCGAATATAAGAGAATACATATCTATTACTTGCTATGTGCTGAGATTCTTATATAAAAAATCCATGCCCTAGAGACAAAGAATGTTTGAGGAACATCACTGAGTTGCGGGTATGTGTGAAAGAGACACAGAAGAATCCTTAAGTGAGTTTATTTCAAGAATTCGTCATGTTTGTCACTAGTTCCACTGTTGACTGAAGTACGAAATCCTGAAGGTGCTTTCTGATTTTTTCTTTCCATTGCCATTTATGATCAGAAAAGAAGAACTGGTCTTTAATTGACATTTTAAAATCATAGCCACATTAGCCTACTAGCTTGTCAAACATGTAGAGATTATTGTTACGTAATTATCTTTTGTAATGTCTTTGTTGATGACATTTCCTATTGGTATTGCTAGCTAAGGTATCTTTGATATGATCAGGTTGCTCGACCAGGTTCAGTGCCCCCAAATACAAGAGATGCTCTATACCATGGATTGCCACCAAGCATAAAGTCAGCTTTACGTTTCAAATTAATGTCACTCTCACTCAAGGAAGAGGTACTTATATTTGTATGATCACGTCATGTCCAATGTCAGGGATCAACTATTTGATGTTTTGCTTGTGACAAGCTTACAAGTTTCTTCCCTCTAGGTGATTGAACTATAGTCATTTCCTTGTGCAGTTGACAGTGCCACAAATCAAAGGGGAAATGGAGAAAACATTGCAGTGGCTTGTACCGATGGCAGCCAATACTACCAAGTAAAACTACTTTCTAAGAAAATATTTCTTCATTGGCTACATTTGCATGATTTTTACCGTGTTCTACTTCCAAATAGCACTTTTGTGTTGCATAATTCTTTTTGGAATTCTAATTATGTTGGATGTTGTTAGAAGGTAATCTTCCTTTTTGGACAGATTTTCCCTGAAGTGATCCCTCAAAATAAAACTGCATGGGACTGATATAAGTCATTTTGTAGGATGTTGGGAACAAACGAAACAAAAACAAACTGTGCCGCTATGAAATGTTTTAGACAATAAATATTTTTACTGAAAATGTTTTTCTAAAAAAATATTTTCCAAGTCATATTTGGTGAAATATAATAGTCGTGGTTGGATATAGAAGGTAAAAGGTAGGCATGGTTTTGGTGTTTTGGTGATAATCATAACTAGTAAGACACTAAGAATACATATAATGTTTACAAATAGGAACAAGTGTCATGGAGGAGTGGGTCGAAAAATGAATTTTGTCCATTACATAAGTTGTTTCCCTTCTTTTCATCTGAAAATGGTTTCCTAGGCAGAAACATTCTCAATGTCTTTTGGGAACATAACCTTGGAAAGTGATTTCCAAGGATGACATAACATTATTCATGTCATACCAATCAAGCCTATTTAATGGAAAATAGAGGAATGGAATTAGCTTACTTTGTATTTGGCTTAAAGATGTATCCTCAGACTGTTTATGTATCCTAATATGTGTATCTTTTCAGTACCAGGATTAGTTTGTCTTTCTAAAGAGTGGTCAGATAGGGTCTTTCTGTCCTTTTCCACCCACTCTGGTATGGTAAAAGGAAGTGGGTGGTTTAGTTATTATCCTCCTTTCCTTTGATCTCTTCCCACCAACGTCAATCCTAAATTCCTAATCCCTAAAACAGTTCATATTTATCATGTCCATCTACTTTAAAGATAGAAAAATACAACACAGCACAGAGGATTAATTCAAGGAAAAATAAATGCGTCATTTCTTTTCTTGTTTATATTGCCTTGGAAGTCAAATAGGGATGGAAGTTGAAACTTCTGAATTTTCATATCGTTGGTGTGTTCCCCTTAATTTGGAACATGTTCAACCAAAAATTGACTATGCATACATTAATTTTTTTTGGTTCAATCAATTTCTCTGCGTACTCAATAGTGTTTTATTTTTCTTTTTCAGAGCTCATCATGGCTTTGGATGGGTTGGAGAATGGGCAAATACAGGGTGAGCTCAAATCACTGTGGACTTATTTTTTAATCCGTCTGGATCTTCCTTTGGCTTGTCTAATTGAATTCTTTTTCATCTGTAGGTCTGAAATGAACAGGAAATCCTCGAGCCAGGTTGATCTTCTTCGAATTGAGACACTGTATCATGCAGATAAGGAGAAAACAGAAGCATATATTCTTGAATTAGTGGTGTGGCTCCATCATCTTGTCAGTCAGTCGAAAAGTGCTAATGCTGGAGTGAGATCTCCAGTAAAATCTCCAACCCGTTCCCCTAATCAAAAGACGATTCAGTTGTCTAATCACAGATCAAGCTCTCCATCATCCCCATTATCGGTTGAAGACCAAGAAATGCTTCGCGATGTAAGCAAGAGAAAACTAACTCCAGGGATTAGCAAGTCTCAAGAATTTGCGAAAACAGGGTTGAGCAAGTACCACAGGCTGAGCAAGAGCAGTAGCCATTCACCTATTAATGAAATCAGAAAGAACCCCTTCCCTATCAAGAGACCGTCTTCTGTTCCAGTGATTGACTTTGACACTGACCACATGAAAGCTTTGGATGTCATCGACAGGGTGGACTCAATTAGAGGTGCATAATTGGTACAACATTAGGCTGCATTGCCAGCTTAGGATATCATGTGCATAGTGATAGTATGTTTATTTACTGCATTGGCAAAACGTAAATAGAGAGCAACTTTTAGTTAGCTGTACATTGGCTATATTATGATGGCCTAGCAGGCTTAATGCATCAACAAATTATCTTCATATGCTTCCCCTGTGTTATGTCCTGTTTGTGTTTGGGAATTGGATTATCCCTAACGCGAAAGTAGAACAGATATCTGTTGTGATTCAGGGTTTCGCGATGAGTGGAAGTGATTTTTCTTCTCATTTTTGTTTTCTCAGAGGAAAAGTAGGGTTCGGGACCGGAACAACCATGGTGGATAGGTGGATGGCACAAGGAGGTGGAGTAGAGTCCCTTCTTTTTTGGTGGAGAGAAAGTGTCTTGGAGCTTTATTTATTTTTTCTTGGAACCCCAGATAACCCGCAGCCGCTATAACCTCTGCCACATCCTCTGCCCTTCGGGTGAGCACTTTGTGCGCACTGGGTAAACCCCCACTATGTAATAGTCTGCAAACCACACAGGGATGTAAATCGCACTAGGCAAGCCTTATGCGACAGGCTCAACTCAGAAGACATTGAGGGGGGATCGATCCTGGGTCATCCGTGTGGATAACCACCCTCCAAACCAATTGAGTCATCTCGAAGGACTCTTGGAGCTCTATTATAATGTTTTAAATAACTAGAAAAAGTTATGTTATTCTCCTTACTTGATCAACCTTTATACAATTATCAAAAAGAGCAAAGAATTGCAAACATGAAATTATGTGTTTTTATTACTTTACTCTCTCTAATTGGGGGACATTTAGAGATAATTTTAGCAATAACATTTGCATAAATTATCCTTAATGTAGGTTTGATCACTCATTAGGAGTCATGGATCATTTAGGCAGATAGTCACTTTTTAGTCTACTCTTTAAATGTAACCACAATTAAAATTATTGCAACTTTAGTCGTACTCAAACTCCATACTATTGATTTGAAGTATTTTTTAGTTGTGTCTAGATTTTAAATATAAAAGTTCCTTTATTTTCTTCATTAAAACAGTTTTTTTTCCTTTTAATTAAATAACTTGCTGATTTCAATTGTCAATGAATATTCTCTCTCCTAAAGAATTTTAAAAAGGCTTAATATTTTAAATTATCTTTTTATATATAAGTAGTAACACGTCAAAAGTGTAATTCTTCTAATGAAATGAAAAAAGATTATATCATGTTTCGTTTTGCGCCCGCCCATGTGTGTGGCTATTATTTAAATAAATAGTCTAATAATGATGACGATGATGATATCCTAACTACCTCCTTCCTTTTATTAAATAAATAAATGATAAAGGAAAAAGAAGATACACATTACAAGATGTTTAAGAATAATATTAACTTCTTTTTTTTACAAAAAAAAAGGTAGAATATATATATATATATATCATATTTGAAAAAGGAAGAGATGATAATAGAAGTAAAAAGTTGACTAGTTCATGAATCTAATTATCTTTCTTTAAAGTTTGTGGATTATGTGAGAGAAGAGAATCACGTAATGAGTTTTATAAGATTTTGAAAACTTTTGAATTGGCATTCAACGTGATCAAACTGGGGATTAATGTATTGTGTTCGGTTAATATTAAAGTACGTACGTGATCTCAGTGATATATTTCTTCTTTTTTCTTCTTTTGGTATCATGCCAACATTTTTATTTAGTCATTAGCGTAACTAGAACAAAGAGTTAATATCTCAAAAGATCACTCAACTTTGATCTTTTTCCAACTTAACTCATCTGTATTTTTTACAGAAAAAAAATTTAAAATTATGTTTTTTGAGTCTTAATTATAAATCATAAAGATAGTTTGGTTAGTTATCAAATGTAGCAATAAATTTGTATCACACTGAACAAACACAAAATAAATTGTTACGTTGAATTGATCCAAGTGAACAAAACAAAGAGAAACCGATAAAATTCAAACTTTTCCTATATATTATTATAATATTTTCAAAGTTTTGTTATTTCGGTAAATACATAGCATATGTTTACACTTTACACTATTGCGTAATTTTCCCTTTTTAAAAATCCAATTTTGCACGGGTTTAAAATATAAATTTCTAATTAAGAGTCGTACATATTTAAAATTAATTAGCCAGCATTAACATGTTAGAATATGTGGTTATTCTTCACTCAAATTTTAAACTTTATTCTCTTATTTTTAAAGAACATTTTATCCACTGAATTACTTTTAAATATTCTTTCACTAATAACTATTTGCCCAACTTTTAAATAACTTACTACTTTTTTTGTTGAAATGTATATCACAATTCACAGTCTAAAGCACCACTTAAATTGCACTTTTATCACAATAGTGAAGCCAATACAATTTCTTTAGTGGATAACCCATAATTAAGCTATAATGCAACATAATTAACTATGAATAAAAATTTAAAGTGTTCTCTCCATCAAAATTTTCATATTTGATTTGTATATATACAATCTTCTATATATCCAAGGTATCATAACATTTTTTAACAGGCAATTAAGAAAATTCACTTGCCTAGCCGTTTTTATTTGTAGCTGTCATTTGACATATACTCGATGTATAATGTAATCATTTGTAACTATCACTTGCCATATACTCTATGTATAATATAATCATTTTTAGTTGTCACTTGACATTTATATATATATATATATACTCGATGTATAATATAATCGTTTGTAATTATCACTTGACATATATATATATACTCGATGTAAAATGTAATTGTTTGTAATTATCACTTGACATATACTCGATATCTAATGAAATACACAAATTATACAGAATAAAATTTATAACATGTAGTAACTATTAAAAGTTATTTTTTTTATTAACGTTTTATTGAATTAAAATCCCTACATCATCTATATATCATCTAAATGACGAAACTACTGATTTTCCACAAACTTTTGATTATTATTATAAATAATGATGGCCTTTTTTGACCCTAAAGGGCTATTATGATCCTCAAGTTCCATTAGTAATGATTATTTCTTATTTAAATTCAAAACATGCCAAATGATTTTTTTTCTAGTGTGTTAGTACATATATTTTAGGTGGAGTTGTTTTCTAATGATTGTAAATTATCCATTTGGTTAATGTCACTAAGCCAAGTAGCCAATACCAATAATTATTTGTGAATGCTTTGATGACTGTAACTATAGTTTTTTAAACTTATTTATTACATATGCACTCCATTAAAAACTTCCACAAATACATTTTTATATAATTAAGTGTGTGTTGGTCAAGGCCCTCTCAAAAATTGAGTTGGACCAAAGTGGAAAATTGACTCATTTCAGGCTGGAAAGTTAACTTGTGAAAGCCCATTTCTTTCTTGTGTTATATATAATAATAATAATAATAATAATTAATAATATTAATATGCTCTATTAATGCCAAATAAGAAATAATTTAACGTTTTTAGTAGTAAGTGTTAGTAATAGTTTCTTAAATTAAAAACTAAAAAAGGAGATAGAGTCTAGGGTGGATTTTCCATCAAAACATTTGACTTCAATTGAAAATGAGTGATCTTGAACTTTTGACGTCTATTTAATTACTCTATGGGCAAACCTTCATAGTAAAAACTTAAAGTTTTGTAATCACCAGTTTTCCATCATGTGAACAAGTTGTGTTGGTCCAAGGATAAATTTAGAGATTATTGTGGCAGATCCAGACTCTAGATACCAAAGGTGTCCATTGATCTCGTAGTCTTCAAGAAACTTCGTCCTACATGGTATTCTACATGATAATTTGTGTCGTCTTACGTGTATTATGTCACACTGATAGGACTCATGTGTCTACTTGTTCAACTTTATACAAATTTAAGTGTTTACTTATGCACACCCAATATTGAAGGATATAAATGTGGAATGAGGCCAAGTGTATGCCACATTTATATATTATGCTTTTTATTATTATTTTGTAATGATTTTGTTCATCCCTAAGCTAAATATCACCTCCAAAGATATATGAAAGTGGTGAGTGAACTGCTACACGTTAGGTTAGCTTTATTGATGTGTCAGTTAATACTTATTGCCATTCCCTAGACGTTTCTATATTTTGCAATATTATTGGATTGGTAGCAACAGATGCGGAGACAAAATATGAAGTTTTTTATGTGTTTGAAATTTTAATTCTTTATGTTAATGGGTTCAAAATTAATAATTTATATATATTCAATGAATTTCTTATTACAAATTTAGAGTTTGAACTAAAATTACCGAGTATAATCAAACATGTAATCAACACACTAACTCTGCCGTGATTAGCAAGAACCATTTTGGTTACATTTGGGACTATATATGGACTACATGTTGGCCCATTTAACTCTTAATGCGAGTAGTCATTTCAAAACCAAATAAAATAACATGCCTATGTCGACCTAAAGCTCAATTCATGTCAATTTGACAAATGACAACCGCCTCATGCAAGTCATGATTGATCGATGATCCTGGAAGGTTGTCTGATACACGAAATGCATTTTTCGAGAAGTCAATATTGTATCTGTATTTTGTCCAAATATGGTTGTGCTAATAATGCTATGTTCTACTTCTCCATGTTCCTTTATACATGACGATTATGTTAATGACCCTTCAAATCAGGTACTATGGAGAAGTATGGCTTTTTGTAACAATCATTTTACATAAATAAAATATATTATCCTTAGCGTAAATTCTCACCGATCATATTACTCTATATAAACTATTTCATTCTAATATTACCAAAAAAAAAAAAAAAGACAATGACTATACAATAGAGAGGTACAAATCGTAGAGGGTTCCATCCACACATTTTGACTATTCCCAAGATGGGTTGGGTTTTTGTTTGTTATCAACATATTGATTTGATCATCATGCCATACCAGAATTTCTACACCAAAAGGGACTAGAAAAAGACACGAACTCCTTGGCATAAAACTTTATCTTGAGTGGAGTTGACAATTTTGGACTCTAATGATGGCAATAACATATAGCCCAAAACACATGCTTCATTCCAACAAAATCATCTTAAAATATATTATATTATAGATGAGCCAAATTTATTTATCAATATGATCTTCTTCTTTTTTCTCATTTGATGTTTGGAGCTCATATAGAAGTCGCGAATTGCAGGGCTTATTCAGAATAGAGCTTCCAACATGATTTTCGTCATATTCAGGGCTTGAACTCGAGACTTCTGATTAAGGGTGTAACAGTCTTATCACTGCACTATCTACACCACAACCCATGTTGGTTTGTTAGTTTGATCAAAATATAGATAACTTAGACATTGGTTATGTATAGTATGTATATTCGGTATAAATATATACATTTTACTGTATATTTTGTAAATTGATGGCCGAAGTATTTAGAGCCGTAATTATTTTATAAAAAGAAAAAACTCACAAAATTAAAAAGATGAAAGGAGAAAAAAAAATGTAAAAGGGGTTATTTTATTGAGATTTAAACTGACAAAATGAATAACGTCCTTTTTAGATGTCACTTTTATAGGTGTAGCCTTTTTTGGAATTATCATCAAATCTTTTTCAGTCGTTTGTATTTTATTTTAATTCAAAATTTAATAATTGGGTGAGAAAGGAATCCCATAACTTTAATATTTATTAATATTCGACCCTTATGAGACCGAAAGAGACCATATTTTGAATTTGAATTATAATACAATAACGATAAAAAGCTTGACTTTGACTTTAAGTGCCTTAAATCAAGGGAAAACAAAAATGATTAGTTACATCAAACATTATATTAAAAAATTATATACAAAAGAAAGAACAAAAGATTCCCTATAACTCAATGATCCAATACTAATGGAAATGCAACTCTTATTCTATGGAATTTGAAATGATTGATTTATTTATTTACATAATTTTAGAGACTTTTCTTCAGATTTATCGCTTAATTATTTACCTAATGATTTAAAATATGTAGGCTGGGGCGGAGGCAACATATAATGAGGGGTTCATCATATTACTATTTATACATGATTAAAATTATTTTTTAGATATATATAATAGATGTCGAACTCTCTTTCACTAGTTCGTGTATTTACTTCTCAGAGTTTGAACTCCCTTATTAAAATTTCTGGCTCCGCCACTGTACGTAGGTATGTATGTATCTATCCCTCCCTAAAAGATAGAAGAGGGTGAAATATTGCCATATCTCGACTAATGTTTCAAGTATTTGGTTTCATTATATATATATAATGCAATGATTATTTAAATTAGAACTCACTATAAAAAAACTAAAATCATTTTATATTAGTCAAATATTGTCATATAGCGTATAATATATTTCTCTTTATAGGCTACAAATTAAATCCTTATATCATACAATATAGTGAAAGTTATAAAGGGGAAAACTTGCCATAAATGGAACATTTATCCTAGTTCCTACTCTATTCTAAATTATATTTGATTCTTCTAACATTAGGTTTTGAGCAATGTATATATATTTTAGTTATCAAGAGGAACTCAAATAGAATCCCTTTAACCTTTTTTTATTATTATAGATAAGGAATTCCACTTGCTATTCAGTATCCTTTAGACATTCACAGGTTTTGATGTGTTGTAATAGCCTGCAAATCACACTAAAAAGTTAAATTGCACTAGACAAGACTATTACCACGAACTCGTCCTAGAAAGTAAGCAGGAGGTTTCACACCTATAACGATCGTCCACGTGTCACTAATCCCTTACCTTTCACTCTAGCTAAAAGAAAAGTTTCAATTATTTCAATGGATTAAAAGGCTTATTTCAACACTAAAAAGAGTTTAAATTAAAGCATACTTAATATCATGTCACCTTTGGATATATATTAGTCACTTGGTCGGTGCAAAATGGATATGGTTGAAGAGGTGCCACCAAACCCTAAGCTAACACATAGGTATATAATATTTTTCTTTCATCAAAAGCACTTTTTTCTGGCCAAGATGATAATATAGCCATGAATTAAGGTGTTAGATAATAGATATAGAACTTAATTGACCTTTGAAACTTTTCTACCATAAAGGTATCATAACAACTAAAGGGCCAATATTTTAGAATTTTTATTTTTATTTTCGCAACTACACATGTTCTTTTTTGGAATTAAAAAGTCTTGACGATGACTAAACTACTTTTTATTAATTTCTTCTTGTCTCTTAAATGATTGAGTGCTTCATGAACAATAAGGCCGGGTCTTTTGCACCGCCTGTTATGCTTCAATTAGAAATGGTAAACAAAAATCAATCCAAGTATTATTTTTATGCTATTATCATTGTAATTTTAGGAAAACAATCATCATTTTATTCTATTCTTGTTGGAACTATACAAATACTTCTATTATTTTTATGCTATTATCATTGTAATTTTAGGAAAACAATCATCATTTTATTCTATTCTTGTTGGAACTATACAAATACTTCTATTAGCACCAACATGCCTTTCGCCTCAGATGGTTGAAGCTGTTAAATTAGGTCTTAGGCCTAACTCACACCCCAAAAGCTAGCTCAAAGGAGGAGGATTGCCCAAGCCTTATAAGGAGTCCACCCATCTCATTAACCACCGATGTGGGACTTTTGTCATTCTTTAACACCCCACCTCACGCCCAGTGCGTAGCAACTGGCGTGGGCAATTTTGATTTTGGGGGCCCCAACATCGGGTGAGACGGGCCCTGCTCTGATACCATGTTAAATTAGGTCTTAGGCCTAACTCACACCCCAAAAGCTAGCTCAAAGGAAGGAGGATTGCCCAAGCCTTATAAGGAGTCCATCCATCTCATTAACCACTGATGTGGGACTTTTGTCATTCTTTAACAGAAGCAATCATGGCTAACCACCATTAATCTGTCATTATCGTCGGAAAATGCTTTTTCGTCAGATAAAACGGTGACTAACAATGATCTTTATTTTTTAAAAAGAATTCAATTTGAAATGCTTTATGTATTTTAGTGGGGTAACATGACCTTCGCAAAGTTCAAGTGTCTTTTTACAAAATAGGTCTTACTTTCTTTAATTTTTACAAAACTTATGCTCATAATGCATAAATTTAATTGTTAAAAGATAAAAACCAAAGATCAATTCATTAATAAAGGGCAAAATTAAAATTAAAGATATATAATTCATTTGAAGGATAAATATGTGTAATATTTTCCCCGCACACGAATAATACTATAATAGGGGCAAAACGTGTAGGATCATTGCAGTATAAACTCTAATATCTAATTCAATTTTGTGTTTTACACCAACTTTAATTTATTTTACCCAACATCTCTCAAAATTAAATATTGATCCAACGACATAGGGACAAATATGTTCATTATTTTCAACGTAAGAGAAAAAATTGATCGTTGGTTATACTTTCAAATAAAATGTTAAAAACATTGATGTAATTCATGACAACACCTAATTACAGAATTTAGAGGTGGCCGACCTGCTTGGATAATAGGATAGGGATTGGAGGCACGCCTAAAAATATGTCAAAATTAAATTTTATATTTTTGTTCAAATGGAAAATTATAAGTAATAAAATTAGTGCATACTCCGTTAAAGTTTGGAATGATTATTATCTATTGATCTCGCTTATTCTTTAGTTCAGCTCATTTAAATATAACCATCCTATCATAAAAAAATTAAGCTGATATATATGTAGTTCATATTGACTCATGAGATCTTGACATATCAAATACACTGACATATTTTTTATTTTTCTTTAAAAAAGGAAAAATAAATATCACCGAACTATAAAACGTGTTAGTTGAATCCTACGTAATATGTGCATATAAACAAAATATTTAATACCTTTTACTATAAAACTTGAAAGGTAAAATAAAAAGTAATTTGTGATTAGTTTTGTGAAGGTATGTAGAAAAACAAATTAGAAGTGGCACTGTTATTAAGATTACTTTTTTAGTTATTCTATGAAAAGATTAATAATATGTAAGTAATCCCTAAATCATTCAATTAGGAAACTTTCATAAAATATGATCACATTTTCATTACTTCTTTCGTTCACTTTTAGTTATCATGGTTCTCTTTTTTAGAGTCAAACTATAAAAATTTTAACAAATATTTTACTATATATTTTTTCATTATATTGATATGCAAAAAAATTCAATTTATAATACTTTCGTATAATTTTTAAATATCAATTTTTTTTATTTAAAATATAAAATTAATATAATTTAATTTAACTTTAAGAATTAGTCAAATTTTATTTAAGTTAAAAGAAAAGATTAGCGAAACATGTCGTCATCGCACGAGTTTGACCAAAATGCCCATATCAAACAAATACCTTTAACTTTTCGTGCCTTTCTCGTCAAGTCAAGCATATGACGTCAATTCAACGTAGAATCTTAAATTTGAAATGTGTCACATAAGGTGAAACAGAAGAAATTAAACGTACTAAAATATTATTTAATTTTATAATTAGATATAATTTATAGAAATTAAAATTAAAAAGTTATTAAAAAAGAAGACATTCGTAACGTATTAAAAAAAAGAGAGTAAAACAACGAATTGAAATAGATAAAATATATTCCTAAAACATTTATAATCATCTTTTTTTTTTCTCATTCGATTGACTTACAAGTAAATATTAAAATGGCTTCTTCACCAACTTACAAGAATTTATAAAGTACTATCAACTTCATTTAGCTTAATATATAACCAATTTATTCATAATTTAATTTTTAGAATTTATCTAATGAGTAGTATATATTAAATTGATGTCATTGATAACTGCCGACAAGCTGATGGATGTTTAATTTTATTTCTGTTTAGTACTTCAAGAAACAAACTAATTAAAATGAATAAAAGAATATAAATTGTTCTTTAATTATGTGTTTTAAAAAAATAAATATTTAATGGGGTCAAACCAACAAGAATGATAGCATATGACTAAGAAACCCATTTTTCCACATCATTCATTTATCCATTCCTATTATTTTAAATATATTAAAAAGTCAAACTTAATTTGAAACAAACGTCAATAAGAACATTTTTTTTTTCTTGTCAAAGTGGCTTCAACTAATGAAGAAGATTTTATTTTTTAACCAATTAATAAGTATAAAAAAGAGCACCTAAATGAAACTTTATTGAAAAATAATTTAATAAATGTAATTTGAGAAAAAGAAGAACACAGTGGGTAGTTGAAGGCTGCCCATAGTAATCTACTTTTGGGTTGTATTAATAATAAATAATAAATAATAATAATAATATTAAAAAAAATATTCGTGCATTAAAAACGCCTTTCAGAATTTACAGTGAATTGTATTTAAGAGTTTGCCCGTGCGAGGAATAGGAGAGACGTCTTTTAACAAGTTTTTCTCCGTTTTAGTTTATTTGTGTGATTTTAAATTTTAATATAATTTTTTTTTTTTAAATAGTAATTTAAAATTAAAAATAAATAAAAAGTATCAAAATGTCTTTTAATTTTATGTACTTAAACATATAATAATAATATACCAAGAAAATTTTATCTTTACCTCCTTAAGATGGAGATTGTGTTTTCAGAGGATCTTCAGCACAACTGCACCAATGCAAATCAAAATAGGTATGAAAAGAAAAGGCGACAACGAAAAAAACATAACAACTAATTAACAAAAATAGTAACATCAAAATTATGTTCTTAAATATGTCATATATAAAGTTAAAATCAAAGAGTCATAAGTTTTTTAAAATAAAAATAAAAATAAGAAAAACAAATTGAAATAGAAGAATATAGGTAATCGTAGGGGTGTCAAAAATAAGCTCAAATATAGATAACCCGTCTTAAATTTTAAATGTTGGACTCAAGATAATTTGAATTGAGTTCAATCTCAACTCATTCAAGTCTTAATCCATTTTATGAAAATCTTCAATTGAGCCCAATTTAATCTTTAATTTCAATCCGTTATAAAACTCTTTATTTGCGTTAGTGTAATGTATATTCTCATATTGAAAGTATGAATTACTATCTATTTTACATATTCTAGAATTAATCTATCCATTTTGTAACTTATTTTTGTTATTTTCTTGAATTGAAATTCAAATTATGGTTATAAAAGTTAAATAACAATATGTTAAAATTATTGAGATTAATCGACAAATTGGAGAGGTCATGACCCAACCCAATTTTTAGTCCATTTCAGCCCAAAATAAATTTGGACGGGTCATAACCCAACCTAATTACTATTTCAACCTCTTTTAATAGGGAAAATTACGCGGTTAAGCAAAGATATACTAGTTAATTAGCTAACATAACCACAATTTGCATTAATTACAATTCGAAACTTACTTCTAGCTATAATTACATTCCTCTCTCTCGCCTCTCTCCTCTTTTTCAATCATCTCTCCGTAACTTCTCTACTCTCCTTGCCAGTCTTTATCTCAATTTTCTTTTGTCAGTCTCTCTCTCACTTTATACAAACGCAAATTATACCAATACAAATGTATAATTTATGTTTGTATTTGTATTAAGTGAGAGAGAGACTGGATATACAAATACAAATACATATATCTCTCCGCCTTATATATACACTTATAATTATACAAATACAAATCTCTCCCTGCCTAGTTCTCTTCTCTCTCCCTCTCTATATATATATATACAAATGTATAATTTGTGTTTGTATAAAGCGAGAGAGAGATTGGATATACATATATAAATGTTTGAACTCTATTCAATTGTATGCGGATAGAAATTGTATGCACATACACAAATACAATCATTGATGCAGATACATAGTAGTTACATAAATATAATTATCTAATCGATATACAAATACAATTCACCTCTCTACTCTTTGCCCTCTCTCGTTCGCTCTCCTCCCTCTAACATGTAGCTACGAATCGTAATTAGTAAACTATAGTTATGAAACATAATTAAATTGTTTTGAGTTGTAATATGCAAAATTTCCTCATTTTAATATCTCTAATTTCAACTGAGCAAACTCATTTAATACCCCGAGTTAAATGTTTTAAGAAGGTCAAAGGATGACGACGCCGTTTTAGAGTTTCAATGCAATACGTGTCATCATGTTTTTGCAGCAACACATTTTAACCGGTTGAGTTTGCACAATTTAATATTATTCACGTTTATTTTTATTTATTAAATTATATTAAAAAAATATTTATTTACTTTAATATATTAAAAACTTTTTAATACTTATTTCTAAGTTTTAATTACTTATTTGTCAAATTATTTTTAAAATTTAAAATTATATATTAATTAATATGACTATTAAAATAAAAAATATATTTTATTTATTATTTCTGCAAATAAAGTGAACAAAAAAGGTACACTTAAATTTTATTCGATAGCCAACAATTAAATACTATTTTAAACACAGCTTATTCTTGAACTCGAGTCTCACATTAGGATAGTAATATACTTAAATCACCTTTGATTGGTTATTTCTAGGGGTGTCAATATGGGGTTATTTTTTTTAAAAAATATTATTTCAATTTTTTGATTATTTTATAATGTATAATCAAAATTAATTTTTTTAAAATTATGCCAGTTTCACTTTAATATCGATACAACTCGATTAATTTTCGATTACTTTGTTAGTGCTAAACTTTCAATAGAACTAATATGTAGTCCGTTAGGTTTTGTCGTTTTGGTGTTTAGCCGTAAACTAATTATTTGGTATATTATTATCATTATATTCTTATGGGTAATTTGGGTATGATTTATGGAAGTAATAGTCAAATGATATCTTTTAAAAAGTAAAAACTAAAACTAATCAACTGAATACCCAAAGTTTAGTGGCATAAAACTTTTTTTTTATATACATGAAAAACAATTTATAAAATATATTTTTTATGATAAATTTAACTTATTTGGTAAAATATAAAATATATTGCATACTTGTAATAGTATTCGATTCGGTTAAAAAAATCACCCTAATTATTCGGGATGTTAAATAAAAGCACACAATTATATTTTTTAAAAATCCATAAATTGGTTTAAGATTCGGTTCGATCTATTCGATCGGTTCTTTATATTTTTTTGAACGGGTTATTTCACATAAAATACAATTACATTCTTGTTAATTTTAATGTCACGGGAATATAAACATTATGTAAACTCAGTAAGAATTCAAAAAGAATTTATGAGAGTTATTAATTATAATGTCAATCAAATAAATTGATTAGTCGATTCTTATGGATAACTAAACAGGATTGATAGCAACCATAACCTTAGGACTTCGCATAATTAAACTATGATTGTTGTCTTTACTTGAGTATTTTTATAAAATTATGAATTTTATTCGTAATTAATAATTGCATATTTAACTAGTTTATAATTTAAGTCATAGTCATTGGACAAATTTTTGCTACAAAACATAATATTTTGTTATAAGTTTTTCTGTCTTTAGTATTTAAACACGAAATTTATTTTTTTATTATAAAGAAATGAAAAATTAGTGACGATTTTTGTGTTGTAGCTAGTAATTTCATAGCAAAATATAATACTCCCTCTGTCCCAATTTATATGACATAGTTCGGATTTCGAGATTCAAACAAGTTTATCTTTGACCGTAAATTTTTCATATATCTTTTAAATATTTTGATTATCAATTATTGTGACTTATAGTACTTTTTATGTAGTTTATAAATATATAAATTTCATTTTAAAAAATTTGAAGATTTCATGAGCAAATTCTCGGTCAAACTCAAACTGTTTGACTCTC
>JAJOOO010026807.1:0-20469 GCA_029582685.1 Solanum piurae
CCCCCCCCCCCCCCCCCCCCCCCCCCCCCCCCCCCCCCCCCCCCCCCCCCCCCCCCCCCCCCCCCCCCCCCCCCCCCCCCCCCCCCCCCCCCCCCCCCCCCCCATGATTGTGGGGTGAAAAAATAAAAATTGGAAATTGGAAATATTTTTTAAAAACAAATTTTAATTTTTCTTTTTTTGGGTGGGGTGGGGTGAAAAACAAAAATTTGAAAGTGAAAGTATTTTTTAAAAAACAAACTTTAATTTTATTTTATTTTTTGGGGGGAGGACGAGGGTAGGGTTGGGGTAAATTCTTTTTTTTGAAATTGAAAATATTTTTTAAAAACAAACATTAATTTTATTTTTTTGGGTGGGGGTAGGGGCTGGCGGGAGGGAGGGTCGGGGTGAGAGTGGGACAAAAAAATAAAAAAATTGAAGTTGAAAAATGTTTTTTAAAAATAAGCTTTAAATTTATTTTTTCAACAAAAAAATTGTAATTTGAAGTTGGATGAAAGTTTTGGAAAATGTTTTCCTTAAGTTTTAAAGGGAAGTCATTTTCCTTGAATTTGAGGAAAATAAGTTAATTTTGAAAACATTTTACCCAACCAAACATGAGAAAATTGAAAAACATTTTCTAAAAAATATTTTTCTTCATACCAAACACACCCTTAATGTTTGAAATATTAACTCTGTCAATGATATATGAGCAGCAGAAATCACACTTAGCTTGTTCATAATTAACTTAAAATGTTTGAAATATTCTGTGATGCTTGTGCAATTATATTTCTTTTACTTAAATTTATTGTATCCGAGCCATTTTTGCACATCTCAACTATTCTGTCGGATAACTAGTATCTCCTATCAGTACAAATACTAATAAACAGCCTTGTTCACTACGCTTAGAGATATAGGGGAAAAAACACTAGTGTTCTTTGTTTTTCCTGCGATTTAAATCTGATCTCCAAGGTCTATACTAATTTATTGACCATTGAATCATATTCTTTATTAATGGTGGAACTAGACTTTTGTACATGTAAGAACTAGAAATGTCATTAAATAATTAAGTTCCTTTTCATTTATGCACAAAGATGATATTTTTTCTATTTGAATCACAAAAAAAGGAAGTCGGCAGGCATTATGGTCCTTTCTTTGTGGTAATACTCCTTTGGTCCACGTTTATTTATTCATATTTAACTAAATACATTAAAATGCAATAAATAAAATATTTCATTCTTACTAATAAAGGAAAATAAGTAGAGCAACTTTCACA
This sequence comes from Solanum piurae, assembly GCA_029582685.1. Lineage (NCBI taxonomy): Eukaryota > Viridiplantae > Streptophyta > Magnoliopsida > Solanales > Solanaceae > Solanum > Solanum piurae. The sequence goes on from JAJOOO010026807.1 coordinate 1,250, forward strand.
TATAGCAAACATAAAAATCATATTTGTATGATATAGCTATAGTTTGCATAATTGTGCTTCATAGCAAACATAAATATGTATATTTCGCTATACATATACAAAGAAAGCAATTGTATAATCTGTTTCGGTATACATATATAAAAGATCAATTGTATAATATGTGTTTGTATAAAACGAGAAAGAGAGAAAGATAAAAGAAAACTGGGCAGGGGAAGATCATATTTGTTTAATCATAAGTGTATAGGACGAAAATATATGCACTTGTATTTGTATATACAATTTTCTCTTGCTTTATACAAACACAAATGCAATGTTTACATTTGTGTTTGTATAAAGTGAGAGTGGCGAGCGAGATCTGGGAGAGTGGCGAGCGAGATCTAGGAGAGGGAAGAGAGAAGAACGAAAATATATGTATATATACAATTTTCTCTCGCTTTATACAAATACAAAGACATTTTATACATTTGTGTTTGTATAAAAGCGAGAGAGGCGAGGGAGACTGTCCAGCGAGAACGAGAGTGGCGAGCAAGATTCACCAGGAGAGAGGTGAAATAACAACAGTTTGTTGTGGGGTACAATTAAATCAAACTATAGTTATATCATTTAATTTGAATTAATAGTTTGCTATTATATACAGTTTTTCCAAATAAATAAGTATACAAATAGTATATCATTTCTTGGTTTTTCAAATTGGACTAGTAAAAATTGATATATAAAAGTGGACGTAGGCAGTATAATTCGGCAAACACAGTACATTCAACTCTTCCGATCCAAGTGTTTATGATCTGCATGGACAAAAGGTCTTAACATGCAGGGAGAGGTGTTTAGTCCTATGGCCTCTTTATTATTTTTTTCAAGAGGGACGAGCACAAATGATACACAATTTTAATTTTATAATATAGCACTGCTAAAATTATGCTCATCTTGTCTCAATTTATGTATTCTATTTTTCTTTTTAGTCAGTTTCAAAAATAATATCTCTTTCCTTTTCTGATAACTTTTTTATTTGAGCTTTCTACTTGATATGTTTAAGGCCACAAAATATGCATATCTTAAACTCTGTATCAAGTCAAAAAAGGACAAACAAATTGAAACGAAGGTGTAAAATTAATTAATTTCTTGATATAGTACATAATACGTACGTGTACAATATTCCGTTGCAAAATACAACTTTCAATCTCTAATATTCAAGCTGTAGAGAACGGATCGAAGTACGTTAATCGGATATATTAATTATAAGACTAATTAAATACTGGAATAATTACAAATGAGTACTAGGGGTAGGAGAAAATAAATAAGTTTGATCTAACTAGACATTTGGACCAATTATTTCACTCTGAGAAGAATGTCCAATACCTGGGCTGTGTCCTGCTTTGACATCGTCTATGGATACTTCAACATTAGAGTGTTTTGTTTTTGGCACTGAAGATGAATGTCCAATACCTGGGCTATTTCCAGTTTCGTTAAGTGTATAGCTGACTGCTTTTGGCACTGACGATGAATGTCCAATACCTGGGCTATTTCCGGTTTGTTTTGGTGCGTAGTTGATTTTTCCATTTACTTTTGAAGCGTCTCCAATAATAAAATGTTGCCTTTCAGGAATTTCTTTTGCGCTCATATTATCAGCAAAATCGGGTTTCTTCAATGCTTTCAGTTGTCTTCCCTCAGCAAATAGAATTAGATGGCAAGCAATTACTGCAACAATGAAACTAATTACACAGTTTTGTTGAATACAGGCCATGGTTAAATTCCTCTAGAGGTTGTTAAATTGAAGTAATTGGGGGTTTAAGTGTTGAAATTGAGATGCTATCGAAGTTTGGGATTTGAGTGAGGAATATTTTCCATCATTGTGGTATTTATAGGAGCGAGAAATTCCCTACACATGTATTGTCATCATTAATAAAAAGTATTATATTATTCCTATGTCCCTAATTATTTGTTCACATTTCTTTTTTAAGTTGTCCCTAATTACTTATCCATTTTGACAAATCAAAAAAGGACAATTTTTTTTTACCTATTATACCCTCAATTAATTACTTTAAAAAAAGTAGAACTTTTTAAAAAATATTAAGTTTTTAATTCAGCTGCTTCATAATTAATAGAATTAAAATGATAAACTCACTATGTCAATTATTGATTTCTTAATAAGAGTGTCAATTCAAAAGTGGACAAGTAATTAGGGACAAAGGGAGTAGTACGGAGTACTTCTTTTTTCTTTTGTCTTTTTGAATTGAAAATTGTCCTCTTGTCAGGGGCGGAGCTACCGCCCGTGGTCGGAAAATTAGATCGTATGTATATAAGCAATATATTATGTGTTATTTCGTTATATAAATAAATGCACACACTGAAGCACAGTGGAGGCTGATGGTCCATCGGTAAGTGTGTTTAATTCAGTACCTTTTTTAAGTTTAAAGAAAAAAGATGGGAAATAAATAGATATCGCATGTTATAAGTTTATAACTAGTTCTTTATTCAACATCATTAAATACTTTTTTTACAACGAAATCAATATTAAAAATGATACACATTCCAAAAAATTTATTGCTTTAAAAAAATTATTCATAGAGAAAATTTAATATTTCTTATATAATTAAATTGCTTTTCTGTCTATCTTTACTTATATAGTTAATAAAGATAGTTATTTAATTTTATTTGTTTAATTTTAAAAATTTAAGAGATAATTTATTATAGTATTGTGTTTATTTTATTTCTTATTATTAAATACTATTCACTTCTCTATATTTAAATAACTGATAATTAAACTGAATAATATAGTAAAATTATTCTTCTATTTATTGTTTCTTAAGAGTGTCAAGTCAAACAAACAAGTAAAGACGAATGAGAGACTAGTAGTTAAAACTATTTTTTATTGACTTTTTCCGGTTAGTTATGATTAATACCATTAATAATAATTTTATAATTATAAATGTTCATATGATTTAGTTAAATAATATGTAATTTAATTTCAAATCTAGATGCATCCACTCATTAGTAATAAAATATATATTTTGTACACCCATTAGCTAAAAAACAAAAATTTACTCTTTGAATTTGAACACCCTTAACAAAAAATTTGGCTCTGCCACTGCCTCCTGTAGTAACAATTTAGATGGTTTGCGGTCCTTCAATAAGTTTGGAATTCTTTTTAATTACTTGTTTTGTAAATGGGTCTTCACTTATCTTTAATTGTTATGTACTGAATTTCTTTATTAGTTACTCTTCATTCCTAGTTCTTTTTTTTTTTTGTCCTTCAGTGCTTCTTTCATTTCTTGGTCCTCTTTATAGCTTGTTTTGCTGCGATCCATATATAAATTATTTTTTAAAAAAATGAGTGAAAATATTTTTTACACTATAGAGTAATTTAAGCGATTGTAATAGATTATCTCTTTACTTTTGATCAGGTTATGATATCAAAAGTGCTATAAATAAGAGGGAGAAGGAGCTTAGTTTATTGGTTTTAAATTGTGAACGGGCTAATTATATTTCAAAAGTGCAATATGTTCAATAGTAAAAGCCTAATGATTGAACCCGTCAATTTAAATATTGAATATATACCTTTGACTATAAGTCATAAGTCAACCTAACAAGGTGGAGCTAGATCATTGGTTGCATGTTAAAAATTCATGTTATATGTATAAATTATTAATTTAGAACCTAATAACTTGAAAGATCTAGATTCCAAACTCATAAGCTTTAAATTTTGACTACGCCTTTGCTAAACCTAATATGATGATGTAAAAAATCTACATTAACGTTAGTGTACACAACTTGCACTAAAAAAAGAGTTATAATTATGCTTTGACCTACTTTAGTCGTGCAGTCGTTTGGCTGGCAATTGTTTTGTATTAATTATAATTAAGGTGTTTAAACTTGTACTAAGGCAAATAGTTGGCTGTACAGTAGCCTCTCTTTTTGTTCATGCAGCTTTATTTTTTGTATCTAATAAATAACAAAAGATCTTTGAACTTTAGGTTTATAATACCAGAATTGCCTATAGCCAGCCGTCCCACTACCGAAATTCCAAATTGAAAGATTAGATTCTTTAGTATTTCCCACTTTGGTTGTGCTCAATTTTTTAACTGTGTGGTTTATATGCAACTTCTGACTTTGCTGAGTAGAGGCGGAGCTAGGATTTCAATATTGCTGAATTTATTAACACAAATATATTATTTAAATTAAATTCACTGCTTCGACAGAACTCACATGCAAGCTACCAGTTCCTCCCTAGTTTCTCGATACATAAAATTAAGCAAAATGCATCTTATTCTACTCTCTTTTTCTTTTATTTTGGTTTATGGTACAACTTAATAGATTTTGAATGAGTTCATAATTAGTGAAGATTCCCAACTATGATTGCTATTTATATTATTCGTATATTATTCTTTTCAACTGTAAGAAAAGTCTGTGGAGGCTAAGAAGGTCGCTTTCTTATAATCTCGTAAAGTTATTTTTTAATGAAAAAGCCAATTCTGCTCCTTTTCTTCCTCTGTCTTGATCTCATTCTTATATTAGTCCTTTGTGTTGTGATACAGAGATCTTCTCCGGCTCATAAATTTCGATTGAGTAATTTTATTTTAATATGTATTTCAAATGTGTTGCCCATATATATTGTTCGAGCTGAAAGTAATAAGTCCAATGGAACTCATTTTAGATTAAATTGGAGCTCTAGCTTTGGTGTGATCAAATAATATTTGGTTAAAAAATAAAAGCACGAAAATGGGCTGCACGGGTGCCTTAGAAATATTGCTAAAAGGAGCACCTACCACTAACGAAAAAAAAAGTTGAATATTGGTAATGGAGGGCTTAGATAAGCTGTTAATGATAGTTGACCAATGACCAATCATCAGCTAAATAATCATTACTCTCTATTTTAGTTTGTTGTGGTCCTTTTCATTTACTATATCTGCTATGCTTTGACTCTTCCTTTTAGTACTTTACTACAATAAATTCAACTATTATGCCCACTTTAATCTTTTTTAGGATTTTTCAAATTGATGTGACACCTTTAATATTTTACTACTACACCACTTTTTTAAGCTTTCTGTTGTTTGTGGCAGTTTAATTTGCTTTCTCTAATAAAGAGTTACATCATGAATTTGATTATCTTTTTTGAGTGAAAACTATATATTTAGATTTTGGCTAATGGTGAGGGGCCCTAGCACTCTTCTTTGTCTCAAATAAAAGGTTAATACTGCTTCAAATAAGTCAAAATAAAGCAAAGAAGTGGGATATTCAATTCCATTGACTCTCCAATATTTTCTTAAAACTGTATAATTACATTCAATTATGTACACACAAATCGAATTTCAAAACATACTCTTAATAAGTCTCTCAATGAATAGAAATTGGAAAATGATTTTCTTTATATAAGGACATGTTAAAGTTGGCTCCTCGAGTCCTGGAAAAATCTCTTTAGCACTTGTCCCACCAAATTGCACAAGACATAAAATATATAAGACTATTATAATATTACTTAGAAAATAGAGAGAATTTCATTTCAGCTTTTGCTAGGCTGTGATATATGAGTACTGTTGGCAGCTCAAATGATTACTATTGTATAAATCATTACAAAAAAAATGGTGTAAAGAATCTTTTGCATGTCTATTGATAATCTTTTAATTACACCAGCAGTACTATACATTAATTACCATTATGATTTTTCGTCCTCATTTTGCCTATTCTCATGTTATATGGTTGATATTAGTTACGTCTAGCAGTTCTGTTGAATATCCAGAGAAGCACCAACTATTCGAAGCAATGGCATATTTATAGCCTGAAAATGGGGCGTGCATCTCTTCGTAAAACTAGGTTTTTTATGTATACATATTTTCTAGAATTGGTATAATAGTATCCGTTGATACCTATGTTAAAAGAATGATAATTGATGCACTTGGTTGAGTGTTGAGTTATTTACCTAAAGAATTAGGTAGTTATTTTTAGTATGCACGACAACTAAACTGGACCGGAGAGAGTACATATTAGGTAGGCCGCAAAGTACACAAAATATTATGAGATTCTCCAGTTGGAAAGTGAGCATGCTTCACTGATATATATTAGTATAAAGAACTGAAAAAGGGGGTAGCCAGTGGAGCACATACAAACAATCCAATATACTATATATTATTAAGGATTAAGGACAAGAATATTTTGATTCCATGACCGGTGGGCTCTCAGAAGTTTAATTTGCCTACCAAATTATGTCCTTAAAATACATAAAAATTAAAATAAAGATTATATATACAGAGTGATATATAATCTTGCATGGCTCATAAATACATTATTGTTGCAACATTTTCCATACATTCAATATATACATTCTATACTATAATGAGTAGGTGTAATGGGATATGGTTGGGATCCCCCACCCTTATTAGTCAACGGTCTAAAGTAAAAAAAAACTTGTCGGCAAGGACCCTTGCTCAGAAGCCTACCTAATGCGAATCTGAATTAGTTAGTACATTAAATGAGCTTTGAATTAATACAAAAAATGTTAATTAACAAAAAACATGTAAAGATACACGTTTTGTGAACAAAAAGAAAAAAGTTGTACATCTCCAATATATTTTCTTGTGTAATGCATGCATGTGAGAATATAATCTCAATAACCCTCATGTTGCTAGCTTTCTTCTATAAATAGCAACAGGGAAAATAGAGTTTAAGCACACCTATAACAACAATTGCATTAGTCTCTCTATTATCATCACTCGATCTCTTCTTCATGGCTCAATTAATCAAATTGATCCTTGTTAATCTTTTCCTTGCAATGGTCTTCTCCCACATTATTCAATCTATTGAGGGAAGACATTTGAAGTTGGAGAATACAAATGATCCCTCTAGACCCTATGTTCAAACACTAAAATATGCAACATTTGAGAAGGGTCTAATAAGTCACAATTATGTGGCCACAATTGCAACCCCAATTAGTCTGGTTCAGACAGTGTCTCAGCCACCACCCCCTGGTCACCCCGATGGCCTCGGGACTGGTCATAGCCCTGGAATTGGTCACTCTCTTAAAGGGAACTAAAGAGAGAAATACTAAGTAACTTGTATTTATGTATCAATGTAAATCATATGTTTATCATAATGTACGTGAAATCTTGACATTCAAATTAAATTGATCAGCCTATTCAGGATCTCATGACAAACTTGCATTAGTTTATAATTTTCTACATGAGGTACACAAATAGACATTCTAGTTTTCTTCACTGTTCTAGTCAGTCATCCTTGACATCAAAATTACTGACCAACACTTCACAAAGTCCTTGAAGGAACTAAAAACAAGCATTGCTTTTGAGAAGAATTTCTTTATATTAGTATAGAACATATATGTTTTTATATATTATAAGTGCTTATGAAAGTATCATTAGTTGAATAAAGTTGCACGCTCCACAAAATTATAAGAAAGTGTGCAGAGTTTTTCAATGACTTACACAATCGACATACAGGCTACTAAACTCCCCTAAGCAACAAAATTAGGTGGTTGCTCCGTATAGACTTCTTCACAATGCAATAGTTGCCGGAAAGTGCTCAAAATCTAGTATAATGTATATGAATCGTATTGGAATCAATAGATGAGTTGATATTAAACAAGAAAGTCACTGAAAAACTGGATGGAACATGCTCATATGCTCTGCATTAGATTTGATGGCTAAAAGTGGTCACAATCTAAAAAATAAATTATATGTCTAAGATTTTTAGAGTATAGGTGCACCAGTAAAAGAAAAAAAGGAAAAAATATATTACTGTAAATTAAGTTATTTTAGAAAAATCTAGATAAAACTAATTAGTACATGTATTAATTTTCACCTTTTTCTTACTCAATAAATGTGGTGGAGAGAAATGAATGTGATGACTATGAAGTATAAATAAATTGAAATTAAATAAAGAATAAATAAAATATTAGTAGTAAAATATTATTTTTATGGAATGAAAAAAAAAAAAACGCAACAACTTAAGATGAAAATGATTACTAAAATTTACCCTATTCCAATGACAAATCTTTATTGGGCCACAAGTTGGGGTAATTACGATCTCGGCCCAGAATCAAACCAAATGTGGGTAATAAGTTGGGCTAAGTATATTCTCGGCCCAGAATCAAACTTAAAATTGCAGGAAATTACATGGTTGGTCTTGAAATGGTTATTAAGTAGAACTAGATTTTTGAGAATCGAATTCACACCTATTCAGCAAGAGTAAAAATTCCTTTGATATATTTTCAAAAACTATCTTTTAATTAAGCCCCCAAAATGTGTGGTAAATTTGATGGAAAATGAGACCTTTGCAATTATTTTGTGAAAGGAAACAAGATTCTTAAAGGACTAAGATTCTGTTCACCTGTGCAATAGGAACATGAAAGAATTGAACATTTATCAAACACAAAAAGAGTTAAAAGAATTTGTTCGACCCTTAGATAGTTCCATCAAAATCATTGAGTACAATTTTAAGTAGTAGAAAATAACCTCTCACTGACTACTTTATTAAATTACAAAAAGGAAAAGAACAAATAGAGAAATATTGCCTACAAATCTATGACTACTCCCAACTTTAGCTACTTCACTATATATACACACTTCAATGTGGAATAAAATAGGAAGAAGAAAAAATACTAGAGATACATGAGAGTGAAACTTGGTACTATGCTGAATTTCGACTGATCTTCAGAGGCAAATGCAGCAGGAAGCTTTTCCAAGTTGAGACTATACCAGTCAGCTTTTACAAGAAAACACAGTTGATATCTACACCTCCTTCATCGATCAATGAAAGTGAGAAGTCAGAAATTAATAATCAGCTCGGAGGAACTTCTCGTAAGCTGTTCCACTTAAGGTCTTGTTCACATCATCCCAGTTCTTGATATGCTTCCACAATGGCCCGTTATGTATCTTGACTTGACGGCTACTTAGATCCATGTTAGGCAATCTTAGAAACTCAAGAACATCTACCAATTTCTGCATTAAAAGCAAGAAATATGAGCAAAACTGATGAAACAAGATTGCAAAAAATTACTACATTGGTCTCTTCAGCATAGCAAGCTATGGAAGTTGGTCATACAAAAAGCTACTGAAAAGCCTCTACTTTTTTCAGAAAATGGAAAGTTGCAGAAGCTCGACTAAATTTACGGTTTGAATAAGTAATTAGGGGAACTCCCTAGATTTCTAGTGGATTTAGAAATGCAGGACAAAAGTAATTACTCCCTCCGTTTCAATTTATTTGTCTTGTTTTGACTTGGCACGGAGTTTAAGAAACTAAATAGGACTTTTGAATTTTGTGATCTTAAACTAAAGATACGTAGAATGTGTCAAATTGAAATTAAAGAGTTGCCTAAGAGGAATGAGACATTCCTTTTGAAACGCACTATAAAGGGAAGTAAGAAAAACAAATCGCAACGGAGAGGAGTACAAATTGAGATTCTTACAGCTTGATTTCTGACAATATCTTCGTAATACAGAATCATATGCCGAGTGCTATTGAAGTAGTCCAGTGCCTCCGTGGCAGAAACCTCCATTCTTTTCAAATCTGTGATCAACAATGTTGTATTGATTTCTGGTTTATACTTAGCAAGAGTACCAGCCTAGGCAAAGCAGCAAAATGATTAGATTGTATAATTTTGTGTCCATATGTACATGCATGTAATGATAAAGAGGGAAGGATGCAAGAAGATACCTCTTCATGTGAGTGCACATGAGACTTATGTGTTCCATTCAAGAGTTTGGCATATCGATCATGGGAATTTGAAAGAACGGAAACCATACGTCGCAGTAGATTCTTTCTAAAGAGAAATATCACGGAAACACCCTTCCTATTGAAGTACTCAACAATTTCCTTGTGGTGTTCTATTAACCCCTGCAATGGCAATTATCAACCAAGTCAATTAGGTGTAGTGCTTCCCGTTAACAAGGAGAATAAAAAAAGCGGCCAACACTTCCTTGTGTGCATGGGTGTTCAGCTATCATCACATCCAGAACAATGTACGAACAGTTTTATGTGATAAAAGCATCAAGTAATTACAATATATTGAAAGATATAGAAGTTTTTGCCCTTTTCATCTGTCATATCAATATTAACAAAAATCTGTCATCTCACTAACTAGTCTTAACAGTTCGGTGAAACTTTCCAGTTTCACTAGGGAAGGCATACACTCTTGATGTTTGCATTTGAGTACTCTGAAATTGTCAAAGTTACTTCTAGAAGCACAAATATGAATGCACTTCTTTGCCTCAAGCAGTAAATTGTCAGAGAATTACTTTGGTGATGTGGAGTTATAGCAAATTATCTTCAAACACTCTGAATCTTGAGGAGTTCGAGAGAGGCCTACCCTTAGCTACACAATATTCATCTGCACCTACAAGTTTTCCAAAATATAGAATCTGAAGGATGACAATGGACAGTTTTAAGGTAACAAAGGTTATTACCTGATTAAGCATCCACTTGAAGCCCACTGCAGCTGAGCAGTGATTTTTGGAAGCACTCGTAAAGAAGTCCAAATTGTAAACTGTGTCCAATGTCCTCAGGATTGAAGAAGCATTTTCTCTCCTATATTTGACAGAGAATATTTCACCATTGGAGCTTACGTTCATATGACTATTCAATAGTGTCTCAAACCATCCACTCCCAGACCTTTGCATTGAGAGAATGGCAAAGCGCCGTACAGGATTACAGCTACATTCAGCCCTAAATCAATTAACAATGCAGATGAAATTAGTTTAGGCAAATTCGTGTAAGACAGAAACTTAAAAACCAAACCGAAATTTCTTGAGTACATACCGGCTAAAGGTTTTTGGCTTCGGATAATGCACATACGGAATTTGGGATTGATCCATGTCATAGTTATGGCAAGGCTTTTCCATGACTTCAATGTTCAAGTATTTACTTGTATTCTCCAAGCTAGTTTGTTTAAGACAAATTGAACAGATATAAATACCAAAGATCAGCGTAAACGCTACAACCACCATCCTTAACAATGCTGGAGATTTCTTGGGAGGTTTTATAATGATACTATCCTGCCATTCAAATACAAGACAATAGTCAATGTGAAAGTGGAAAGCAGACAACAAATGTGAAGTTATGAATCATTTTAACCTTATATCACATAATAAGCAGGATAAAAGTTTCCTTCAGCTAAATAAGCTCAAGTAAAAATGCTACATAAGGAACACTAACACCGTAAAAAGAGGAATCTTAGCAGCTCAGTTGATTGACTACCTAAAGTTGGTGAGGGTTCGATCCCCTCCCCATTTCCCTTTGCCCTACCCCCATTATAAAGAAAGGTGAGTTCTTTATTGAAAAAAAGAGAAAAACAATCCGTATTACTAACTTTAATGGGAAAAGCAGAGCAAGTATTTCGAGGTAAAGCAACACCACCGGCACAAATTAGGTTACAAGATAAGATAGATCAAACACATGTCAACCTAACATATTAATTTGCAATTATCATTCCACAGGCCAAAAATAGACTAGGCTAGTTGTCTTTGAAAGTATTTGAAAAAGTAAAATCCATACCTATTTGCAGATTGAAAGCTCAAAATTTCTTCTATCAGAAATCGGAAGAACAAATACAAGAGAATGCACAAATTTTTCCTCTGTTTTCACACGAAGAAGTGCACAAATTATATTTTTTGTGTAGAAGAATATACTCCAAGATAACTTCAAGTTCGAACCCACCAAAAAACAGACATAGTAGCACCGCCAACAAGAAGAGGGGGGGAGCTGGATTTCCAGCTCAAACAAGAAATGTAAATGTACCCAAAGAACAATTTTTTAGCTGGATCTCAGCTTAACAAACACAAAAAGAGCTACAGAAAAGAAAATGCAACCATAAACAAACCTTGGCAAAGAAACAAATATCCTCAGCCATTTTAGCTCCTAGTTGCAAAGAAGCAAACAAAAACCAAAAGGGTATACAGAAAACTCAAAATCTTGAAGTATTCTTCATCCCCTTATACTAAGCAGGCAGTGATCTATGTGTTATCAACAGTGAGTTTAGCAAAGGGCATTAATTTAAAGCTGGAAGCTCTAGCGTTATGCTCGTCTCTTTCAATTCAGATTTTCTAAAAGGGAATATTGCGCTAACAAAATAGGAAAGAGAAATACCATAAGAATTTAACTATGTTCAATAATCACTTCTTAAAAAACTATAAATAATTTTATTATATTATTTTTTAAATATAATATCTTGAAAAATATAATAAAAAAATAACTTTAATTTATAATAAGAATAAATTAGAAAATAAGTGTAAAATTATCTATTAATTTCATAGAGTGAATAAGTATTGTAGGATATCCTAAAATAATATAGTGGACAACTATTATTGAATGGAGGAAGTAAGAAAAAGATTGTCTTTATTTTTCGAAGAAAATAAGAAAAAATTCATTTCTCATATTTGTTAGGATAATAAATTACCTAAATCAATAAAAATTAGCTAGGAGTATGATTTTTCGTACATATAGGAAGAAAAAATCGAAGTCATAATTAAGGTTACCAAAATAGTGGTGGGGTGCTTGTTGGTGCAGTCGCACTAATTACTACTTGTCATCGTACCTTTAATTGTGTGATGTTAATATAATATAATGTATGTTCAATTTATGTTTTAAGTTTTGGTTTCTCCATTTTTGTCATTTATCTATATCCAACTGATAAAGGCAATAAAACCGTAATAAAAACGCCAAAATTCTGGCATGCTTCAGGGTAGACCCTCCCACTTGACTTTTTGTCTTTTTTCAACTTTTTTATGCGTGTGATTTATTAAGTAAAAGAAAAAATCTTTTTTGTCAGAAAATTTGGCTAGAATTTGGCTTGAATGATAGTTTTTTTATGTTATTTTAATTTTTAAAATATTTTTGCGCTTTTAACTTAAATACATTTTAACTAAAATATGGAAAAAAGATCAGTTTGTTTTAAAATAAAATAAAATATTAAACATTTTTTAATTTTCTGGTCAAATTCTGGCCAAATTTTCTGGTCATTTAGCACTTCCCTAAGAAAAATTTCTATTATCTAAATTTAAATTTGTTTGTCTTGTTTTTTTAAAATAAAACATATTATTTTTTAATAATTTTTAATTTTAATTTTTCATGTGATATGTCTAAAATTATGAGATTAAATGATATTTTTGATATATTCTTAATTTATAAACGACAAATAAAAATAAAAATTTATATATATTTACAATATCGAACAAATAAAAATAAGCACAGAAATAAGCATGTATATTTCAACATGAGCCATATATGCTCATTGACTTGATGTAAATTTGTAAATTTCAAATGTGAGCAAGTACTTTTTAATGTTTATGACCTATACTGCAATACATTGTCATGGTATTTATTGTCTACATGCATAAAATATTGTCATTTTCTTTTGACCTGCATTACTAATTCTTGTCCAATTAATTATTGCATTGTTAGTCTTTGTTTAACTAAATTCATTAATTTTGGTAGTCTTAATTTTTGCATAATTAATCTCTAAATTACAACCCCGCGTCATGTTAGAATAAGAATGATAAAAGTACAAGGAATTTAAAATAAAACTTGTTTGACTTAGAGGCACGTTAAAACGTTTCTTGAAGATAGTTGGAGTCTCTTCCACAAGCAATCAGAAGAATAAATAACAATTCTATCTTCGGGATTCAACTAAGCCACAAACATATTGTAGCATTCAAAAATGTTGTTCTTCTATTCTTGAATTGGTGATATCACCTTTTGATTAATTTCTCACAAATATTTTTCAAGGGAAAGTAATTTTTTGAGTGCTTGTTCTTTTCAATCAAAAGAAACTCAATTTATGGAACAAAAGTTTTGCAAGAAAAGACTTTAATTAAATTGTATTTATCATAGGTTCATGAATTAAAAAGAAATCATATCTTATAAAAAACTTCTAACGTAGAATTAAAACAAAAGTATCTTTCAAAACACCTATAACGTAGAATTAAAACAAAATAATGAATGTTACAATTCACATTCATGTATTTGTTATTTCAAAACTTTTAACGGATGAATTTGTTTCAAAATTAATTGAAACACCAACTCTTACACGTCATAGATAACTTATTTTGAAACCAAACAACCCTTGGTAAAAAATAAAAAAAAACTTACAATTTTGATCTCAAAGCGAATACTATCACAATATTTTTTTCCAAATATTTGTGGTCAAATGACACCTTAAAAAAATATCTTTGAATCTATTTTTCTCAATAATAACCTAATAAAAATAGTAAATCAATCATAACGTGTTTAACCTATAGTAGTAATAATAATAATACAGGAAGAATCTCTATATTATTGCGTAAACAACTTAAATTCATTTTGCAATATTGTGTTATTTCTCCCCCATCTTAGTAATAGGCCTTTCTTAAATTTGCATGTTTTGAGAAGTAAGAAATTTGTTTCCTCTCAGAAGACATTTGTCAACCCAATACGACCCAAAAACCAACAAAGTGAAGTGGAAGGAAGGTGGAAATCTGTTGTCCTTTAATTTATATCTTTTTGAATTGTACTTTACTATACCTTAAATAATTATAACATGGGTAGTTTTGTAATAAAGAAATGTCATAATTATCTGATGGAAGTTGGAAATGAAAAAAAAAACAGGAAAAAAAGACCTCTTTACGCAATCTCCTATTCCCTCCGTCTTAAATTACTGTTGTGATTTTTAAATATAATTATCTCTTTCATTTTAGAAATTTGAGAAAAAATTACTCCTTCTATTCTAATATATGTGACTTATTTTTTTTAGTCAGTCTCAAAAGAATGACAAATTTATATATTAAGTAACAGTTTAACTATAAAATGTTTATTTTATCTTTTATGAAATAATTTATAGCCACACTAATTTCTATCATTCATTTTCGACCACAAGTTTAAAAAGTCTTCCTTTCTTTCTTAAACTTCGTGTCGCATTAAACTACCTCACATAAAATGGGACGGAGGGAGTAATAATTTTTTCATGTTATTTTTGTAATAATTATTCAGTAAAATTACAAACACCTTAAAGAGTAAATATTTTGTCTAATATAGTTGTCCACTATTAATTTGACACTGAGATTAAGAAACAATAAATAATACGAGTAATTAATCAAATCACTCTTATTAAATATAAGTCATTTAAACATTGAAAAATGAATAGTACTCCTCTGTTCCTTTTTATATGTCATTTTTACTATAAATAGTTGGTCCATAATATTTATCATTTCACAAAATTAATGCATAAATTACAATATTTTTTCTATTATATCCTTAATAGTTAATTAGCCTTGAAAATAGATATTTGACCAACCTAGAAAAATTAAGTAAATAATTCATGGTCATTGGACAAATTAATTAATTATAATAAATTAATTCATATTCATTTATTGAAAACTTGACTCTCAAAAAATTAAATAAGGGTAGAATAATAAAATTACATAGTTTCTTAATGCACGTGAAATCTAAAATGATGACATATAAAAAAATGGAGGGAATATTTAATAACGAAGGTAAAATAGTTTCTTAATGCTAAATGGCCAGAGAATTTGGCCAGAAATTTAAAAAGTCTATAAAATCTTTTTTATTTTAGAATA
Organism: Solanum piurae; assembly: GCA_029582685.1. Taxonomy (NCBI): domain Eukaryota; kingdom Viridiplantae; phylum Streptophyta; class Magnoliopsida; order Solanales; family Solanaceae; genus Solanum; species Solanum piurae. The sequence continues at coordinate 16,801 of JAJOOO010026807.1, forward strand.
AACTGATCTTTTTTCCATTTTTTAATTAAAAAGTATTAAAGTTAGAGTAAAAATGATTTAAAAGATAAAATAACATAGTGTGAAATTTGTTATCTGGCAAGGATTTTTCCAAATGATAAATTATTTATTGATTTTATAAACTGAACAATATTATTATTCCAAAATAGTACAGTGGACGAATAAAGATGAACGGAGGGAATACATGCCTCACTTTCCTTTTTCAGTCTAAAAAGAATGACAAATTTATCGTAATAATTTTAACTTTAAAATGTTCATTTTATCTTTAATGAAATGGATTTATGGTCTTATGTTATAACACAAGTTTCAAAATATTTTTTTTAATCTCCATAAAAGAGGCATCCTAGAAATGATTATTATGAATCAACGTAGTTGCAACGCAATAAGTTTGATTATTGTTAAATACTAGTAGTATGCTTCTTCTTTCTTTCTTACTTTTCGCTAAGATTACTTAACCGGCCTCAGTTTTATTTTGTGTGAAGTGGTCCATGGTCCATCAAACCCATTATTTTTGGGCTCGTTAATGACTTCCATTAATGGTCATCATGATATGAAAATTAAATGCTGGTATTTAATGGAGTAGCAATTAGCAAGTAATAACAACTCCATTGGTTCACTTTTATTTGTTTTATTGATATCTCCGTCTATTTTTTATTGTCATAATTTTCTTTTTTTACAGTCAAATTATAAAAAAATTGACTAACATTTTAAGATGTATTTTTTTTATCATATTGATATGCAAAAAATTGTAATTTATAGTGCATTTCATAGAGTTTTTGAATATCTAAATTTTTTGTTTAAAAAATTGAATTAATGTAATATAATTTAACTTTGAAAATTAGTCTGATTGACTTTTGAAAAGCGCAATATGACAAATAAAAGTGGACGGAGGGAGTATATACTAAAATAAATATTTATTTTTATTTATTTGATTTTAAAAAATAATAGATATTTTATCATTTTATATCTGTTTTATTTTTGTTAATAAGTATTTCTTTATCGAGTGTGATGACTTATAATAATTAAGGAGATAAAGTAAAATTATTATTTAATTTGTTGCTTCTCCAACGGCGTCTCAAGTCAAACACGGAGGGAGAGAGTACTACTACTTTCATCCTAAATTATTTAGCAAATTATTTTACCCTCATTTGTGTCTTTAGATATAATACTTCGCTTCATTAAATATTTGCTTTATTATGATGTTTTTATTATCCAAAAAAATTATTATTAGGAAAAATAGGAAAAGAAAATTAATTTGAGATAATTATATTTTGAAAATAATGATAAATAATTTGAGATCGGGAAGTACTGGAAATACAGTTTCTCTTGTCCATACTATTAATTGCATAACAAATTGAATTTGTTCTAAAATATTTAACGTTTTAGAAAGTCAAGAAGTTATTGATGGATTATGTTATTTTGAAATCCATTCTTATTATTCCAATAAGTATTGTGTTTATTAATTAAGGGAAATATTTAAACCATGATGAAAAAAAATTTATCTAGAGAAATATCTCATGATTAAGAATAATCTAAGAGAATTTAAAGCCATGAATCTAGATTAATCAAAGGGTAGAGTACTGCAGTGGCAATTATAGCAAGTCAACATATAGATTAGAGCGTTGAAATTTTCCAAATAGGTTTCCTTTAAGTTATCCACTTTAATAGAGTATTTGATTCTAAATTATGACATCGTGCGTGTTTTATTTCAACCACGGGGTTGACTTTTGTTTTCCTTTTCTTTTTTAACACTTCTCAATGTTGTTCTTTAATTTGTCCCTTTGCTCGACCAAGGGCCTCTCCCTAAATACAAGTGAATTACTATTAATTTTAGTTAAGCATGGAAATATAAAAATGGTTACTTTCTTCGTCATTTCAAAATAAATGTCATTTTAACTTATTTCACGTTTATTAAGAAAAAATAGGATGAGAATTCCTCAATACTAAATTGATGGTTTTTAAATAAGTTGAGTGTTCAATGAGAACAACCCTAAATTTAGATGTGTAATTAAAAAGTTGTATCAATTTTAAGTGTCTCTCGGTAGGTTCAGTTTTATAGTGTAGACCATTTACCTTATGTTTTATTTAAAGAATTTGTGTAATTAATAAAATCTCATGATAATAATATAAATATTTTTTATACGATATGGATATTCAACACAACTTATTTGTCAGACTATCACACACATGTTACAGTTAATTAAAGCACACACCCCTTCTCTTTTAAGTACTTATCAATTAGTGTTTTCTTAAAATTGAAGATAATTTTTCCACTAGACCAGCTAGTTGTGTGGAATTTATATAGATCTACCATCTATATACTAGTGATACCGACCAACTAGTATTAATCTATCGTTAAGTATTTTGTAATTATTAATAATTTTTTCTCATAATCAGCTATTGATCCGTCTGTGATGATGAACGGATGTCAAGAGTCGAGACTTCATTTTATTTTTTGTATATAAGCCGAAAGTGGAAATAACTCCTTTTTTCCCCCAATGAAATGATGGTTAATCCTTAGTAGATATAAAGAATACGTAGTGCAAGTTTCTTTTTTATATGTAGTGTAAATGTATAGAGTTCTAAGCATGTGAAGAAAAAACTAATTGATTTTAGCATGTAGATTGTGGACCCACGACAGGTCTTAACAACCATGGTTTGATGCAAAAAAAAGGAGGAGGAGAATGGCCTAGGAGAAAACTGAGGCGAGAAACAAGATCCAACCCCTGCAGGGAAATTAGGTTTTCTAGGACAACCTTAATTACTACTACTAAATTAACTAAACAATGTTTTACGCTACAAAGCTCATGATTCCCACCCAAGTCGGCACCTAATTTTTATCAATTTCGAAATTAGGGAACGTGTTGTTAGGGTCTAAAATCTGCTTTGCAATTGTCCGAGATAAAATTTGTATATTTGAAAGCTAAATATATTTAATTGACAAATATATTAAGCATTTATCGAAAATAGGAAAAATTATATAAAATAACAAACTATTAATTCAAAATAAATGTTATAACCACAATTTCATTTAATTCTAATCCGTAGTAAACACTTTGCCACTCATCTCTCTCCCCAGAAATCTCGCTTGTCACTCTCCCCGATCTCGCTCGCCACTCTCCCTTGCTTCTCTCACTTTATACAAACACAAATGTATAACTTGTGCTTGTGTTTGTATAAAGCGAGAGAAAACTGTATATGTTGACACCCAATTTTGGACCTCCACAATATAAATTAATCATTTCGAGCTTCTTCAATTTTAAACGATTTAAAATAATTAGTTGTATAAAATTTCAAAAAATAAATAAAATGATAATAATAATATAGCTTGCAAGTTATTTTAACTAGTTTTGTCACATTTTATAATTGTTAGATAATATATATGTTTTATCTAATTACGTATATAATTAGTATATTTTATGAATATTTGAAAATCGTCTCAAAAGATTTTAGTTTTACTTAAATAGTTGGTTAATTGGTTTAGTTAATTAATACTTATATTTTTGGGTTATTAGTTTATAGTTTAGTAAGTTATTTTATTTCGTTGAAACTAAGAAGCTCGTTAATTAATCAATATTAATTCATCCTAATTAAATTTTAGTTAAATTCCCTAAGTTAAACTCAATTTGGCTAACTTCTTAATTTCCATTG
>JAJOOO010026808.1:0-23495 GCA_029582685.1 Solanum piurae
TAATATATATATATATATATATATAATATATATATATATATATATAATATATATATAGATAGATAGATATTGTGTACGTAGATACAATTCTATTCTATTTGATTATCTAATACAATAAAATCTCACTAAATTAATATAGGAGCTAGGTACTATAAAATATTATTATTTTTAGAGGTATTAATTAATCGATAAATTAATATTTATTAATTTAAAGAGTATTTTCAGATTCAATGAAGGAATTTTGATTACATCGAAATCATTGTATCTTACTAATTTATGTATCATATTTATTGAACTCACAAAAAAATATTATGGTGCAGTTCCAAAAACAATTGTCGCATCTAGAACAATGTTACATGTTCAGAAGTCTAGAGTTTACAAGAAATTGTGGATACCATAGAAAAAAACAATGTTGGTGATGAAGTTGAAGATGATACAATATATTTGGAACCAGTTACGTGTATCTAAAACTCTTCACAATTTTATGGTGCAGTTCAAAAAGACAATACTGAAACTTTTAGATGCAATAAGAAAAGTTAGAGATGAACTTCAACTAGATTTAAATTTTAACAAAAAAACAAAAAACAAAAAAAATAGAATCATAATGCACTTGTCTTAGATATATTTGTACTTTTAAAAAATTATTAATTTATAATAATAATGAGACCATGTATTTACACAAGGGACTTCTGAAAATATATTATCTTATTATCTTATCGAAATGAGTAATTTTTTCCATTGGCCCAAGTCGGGGCCAAAAGAAAATATTATCTTAGAGAGATTATTAATTTACCGAGTATTAATATAAGTGGTATCATGAAATATTATTATCTTGAGGAGGTATTATTATTAATTTTCTACCCTAATCCTCAACCTATATATCCTTCTATCTAAGATCATGTCATCGGTAAGCTGCAAGTGTGTCATGTCCTATCTAATTACCTCTCTCTAATAATACTTCGTCTTACAACTACCTTTTTCTCATAACTGCCATAACCCACCCCTCACACCTTTTCACTGGGGCATCTATGCATCTCCTCTTCAATGCTCAAACCATCTCAGTCTCTCCTCTTGTTGGGTCAAAATAATCTTATGTGGAAGCCGGTAATTGCAACTCATAACATTGATAAATTAGGCCACAAAGAAAATTGTACTATAACAATCATAATATTAATATTGTTTTACCAAGCGACCTATATATAAGAAAGTAATATAAAAAAATACTACAGTTATAAAGAAAATAATTACTTCTTAAATAAATTCTTTAACGACGACATTGTGAATGTTATTATGTTATTACGAAAAGAAATGATCTTCAATGTATAAAAATTCAAAAAAAATCCTTCAAGAGGATTAACCAAACATGGAAGTCGTTTTCAACAAGAAAACCTTTTCCACCAAGAAAACTTTTTTTATTAAGGCACAATTGTAGTAGAATTCAAATTAAATAAGGTAGAAAATTTTATGCTAACCCTAACATCCCTCCCATCTTGTCCACTATGGAAGTCACTCCTACTTTGTCTCAAATATTTTTGTTTCATTCAAATACCTTCTAACATGCCCACACATTCATCTCAACATCTTTAGTTTCTACTCTCATCTTTTGAACATGCAAGTTTTTGATCCAGCAACACTCGCCTCATGCAACATATATAACTAATCTGACAACTACTTTATAAATCATATACCTTTTAGGTAATTTGAAATGAGCTTAAAGATTCAATATAGTTGTCTATATTTGTATCTTTATTATAATTAAATTATTATTTACTTGGTTTATGTATGTCTAAGTCGACAACTATTCGAGAAATTAAATTCCTACATGATTGAGATCAGTTGATCGTTAATGTATAGTAACTATATTTTAGTATAAAAATAAGAATTCTTCGACCAAAAAAAGGACAACCCCTATTTAAATCAAAAGAAGTACCTCACCTCACGTACGAAGAAATTATGTGAAAATGAAAGAGGTGTGTATACCCTTTGCCTCTATTAGGTGCATAAAAAATTAACAATAAAGCACTCGTGAATCCATAAGGAAAGGTAGAAACAATTGAAGGTTTGTTTTAAGATGCACAAATTAAATGCAAGCCATCTTTGGTAGCTTGGTTTAGAATTGAGAAATGGTGATTTTAATCCAAGAGAAAAAAAAGATTAAAAGGTAAATTGAGCAAGTTAAAACTGTTAAAGAAAGAGGAGAATTTGTTGGCTTTAATCTAAGGTTAGCAGGAATGCTAAGGAAGAAAAAGTCAATTAGGCATTTCTTATTTTATTCCTATCTGGAAATGGAACCTTTCTACTATACTCAGTATACCCTATGTTGCTTGGACTCTCCAATGTGTTGCCGCACCCGTATCAGATTCTCCAAAATACACTTCTTTTTTTGAGTATCTGATACACACCCCTCGACACTTCTGAAGAATCCAAGCAACATTATACCTAACTTATGTTGGGCTCAAAATGTCAAATGCTGAAATGTAAAATAGACTAAGGTGTAGTTAACCTAACTTATACAAAACATAGGGTTAAACTGTGTAAACTTAAAAAGTATTCAACTTAAATAACTCCCTCTTATCCGTTAAGCACACCTCTGCAAGCCCAAAGTACTCTTCCCCTATGCACGTATTCTCTAAAATATTTCAGCATACACCATTTCAAATCCATATCAATGCTAAATAATCATTAAGTAGCAGTTTGACTCTCTGCATAAGGTTACAACATAAGAGTTTAGTGTTCAGTGAGTGTGTTTACACGGCAAACCATGAAGACCAGAAATATAATTTTCTGGATCTGCAAATATTGTAACTTCATGATATTCAGTCAGCCAAAGGATACATCTGACATCGGCATGCTACTTTGAATTTCAATAGTGGATCCAAATGAGTTCTCATCTCGATGGAAATAGCAACAGTTATCGTATCTCTTGAACAGCTTGGGATCCCACACAAAGAGAGCAGGACGAAGCAACTCAAATAGAGCCAACTGATTAGCGTCTTCAGCATAACTACTGTTTCATGTCCCAAGAATCCCAGATCTTGTTAACTCACCACTACTGTAAAAAGTTAAGACAACAGATTGAGGGGTTTGTTGTTCAGGACATGACTAGCAAGATATAGAGATTAGAGAGTATATATAGGTTGAAATTTCTGCAGTAGAAAAATCAATGCATGTACTTCTACTTACTGCAGCAACCAATTGAACTTCCAAAAAAGTGAAAATTACCATTAGCCTCTTCTCTCCATTGTCATCTGAGATTAGGTCTTCCAGTTCATCAATAATGGCATCATAGCAGAAAAGGTACTGATCCTGGAACATAATAGAGTTTAGATATCAGGCGTAATAAAACTAAACAACTATAAAAGAGAATCACTGAGAACATAGGAACCTAAGTCACAAGTTCACGTTCAAGCCTCCCTGAGGTTGCTGATCTACAGTAGTTTAGGTAAGGTCAAATAGAATTATCCTTGTGATAATGGGGAGTCCCTTAAGCTGATCTACAGTAGTTTAGGTAAGGTCAAATAGAATTATCCTTGTGATAATGGGGAGTCCCTTAACTGTAGAGTAGACACTACGCTTTTACACTTGTAAGGAGGATGAGTGTAGAAGTAGTTGCAATGCGACGATTAGGAGCATTTTGTATCTGAGTTGGACCTGTCCAACTCATATAGCAGTAGGGAGTAAGATACCGGTCCTCCCTAATTGTTCAGTTATCTCTCATGTTTTTATAAAATCCCATCCAGACATCCGAATCCATGTTTGGAAGCTGGATGGTTCCCCTAAATATAAAAAGTAATACAGATACTCGGGGTGAAAAATACTTAAAAATTTTAGAAGAAGATTAGCTGAGAATATGGAACATGTTTGTCCTCAGAAGGTATGATTTATGGACCTTTCCCTCTACAAAGGCTGAGCAGTAAAAAAGATCAATATTCTTGTAGTCACGAGTTGCCAGTAATGAAACGCATAGAAAAGTGCCAAGGTGTGTTGGGGCTTTAAGTGGCTTTAGCAAAGAAAATCAATAAAAGGTGTTTTAAAAAACATAAGTAATTCAAGAGAAAAAAACTAAAATACAAGCGATAATTATTTGGACAAAAACATTGAAAACACAGAACTATAATTATGTCAATCAAGTCCCAAATGATATCATGTCAATCAAGTTCCACAGCTAATATGAATTTCCAATTTAAATGTAAAATACACTTTTAAGTTTCTAACAAATAATTTTTTTTGAGATAAATCCAGTGAAGTTTCTAACAAAGAATTTTCTTATACTAATTCTTTTTAGTCTTATTCCTAATAACTAAAAAGTCACTCATAATGCATTATTAACAATTAATATCACTTTGCCAACATCTTTTTAATTGTATAGTGCTACCCCTCAAAGATAGGCACATGTCTTGGTCCCTTGGTAATTGCACCAAAGCTCCATCTAAGCTACGCAATGCATTTAACTTGAGCTTCACCTAGTTTCAGGACTTAAACACACCTAAAGCAAGTCTTTAGCATCACTGATACTCTGAGGGTATACGGAAGGGTTAAAAACAATAGCTTAGCCCTTTCAATATGTTTAAGTTTTAACTAACATGAACTCACTATGTTCTGTACCAGCAACTCAGAAAAAAGCTGGATGTGGTCTGCTACTTTAAAAATCAGAAACTATTGCTCCTGCAGTAGTCTTATAATCAGCAGTAGGTAGTTAAAATGAAGCCAAAAAGGAAGCATATTGGAAAATTGAAAAGGACAAAAAAAAACGAGGAGGAGCTGTACCATGGTCTGGACCATCCCAATTCGCTGAGACCTAAAAATGGCTACCGTATTAACAATGTCAAGAGCAGACATATCTCCACCCAGTATTCTCTGGATGGTATTATGGATTGTGCAATATGTTCCAGTCCTACCAATACCAGCACTGTACAAGAGAATGAGGCATCAATCTACACAAACAATTACATAATAGAATTTTAAAAAGCACATTTACAACGACAGTGATCAGAGAAACCTGCAGTGTACTACAATTGGTCCAAGAATAAGAGGCACATTGTACGTCCGTTTCAGAATCTCACGAACAGCAACTGTGTCTCTTGGAACTCCATGGTCAGGCCATTCAGGATACTGAATGTGTAAAACACACAAAGGTGGTTCTTCTGACTGGCACATAGTAAGAGAAGCAGATCAGGTGTGTATTCTTAGCTTCTACATAACACAACAAAAGATCTACTAAACATGAGTCTACATAGAGATGGCAATTGGCACTGGAAGATAGGAGAATAGAATGTCACCCCATCAGGCCAAGCTACTATTGGGATAATGGGCTGGGTCTTACAAGGGAGAGAGAAACCAAATTTGAAGGGATGAGTACAAGCAATCCTTGCCGACCCCAATTTGTTTGGGACTGAGGTGTAGTTGTGGTTGAGACGTTGAGTATAAGCAATCCCACCAGCACAACTAACTAGTACTTAATATACATATGTAAAATATAAAGGCATAAAGATATCACTATTAAAGATAATAACCTTAATCTAATATGCAGGATTGACCAGGAAACATTCACCTAAACCTATGTTGCTCGGACTCTTCAAAAATGTCAACGGGCGCATGTCAGAATCTTCAAAAGTAGAGTATTTTTGGAGAATCCAACACAGGTATGGCATCGAAAGTGAAGAGTCCGCGCAACTTAGCCTAATACTACTTAGCGTTTTTCTAAAACTTATCTAGAACTGACCTTAGACGCTTCGTGTTTACATGTGCTGTTGGGACAGAGCCAACCTCATGTTAATATGAGAAACACTCTTCAACCACAAGATCCAGCTTCAGATACTCTGAAGGTGAACTCCCGCATCCACAGTTAGCTCAACATTCCGGAAGCAATAGGATTTTCTCTCTCATCTCACTCTGTATTTGGAGATCACTCAGTAAGTTACGCCTAAGACATGGCGGCTAGAAAGTTGATTGTCTGAAACTTAGCACGTAAACAGTGAATGGGGAGAGACTTCTTTACAGCCGGGAATCAATCCTTTGACATTATAGAAACCATCGCGGAGAGTGAATACTGTTCAGAATAGATCGAGAGAAGGAAATTCTTAGTCAAGATTGACGGTCAGCAGAAAGATCCTATTATGGATCTGCCAAAGATTATGCTAGCATCCGAAGGAACAGTGGAGATCTACAGGAAATTGAGTGAGAAGGAACAAGCACATGAATATGTAGTGCTATAAAACTTTTTACAGGTATGGAAATATATGAGTATACTAACTTTCCAGGGAGTCTGAAGAAGTGTGATTATCGTGCCAGGACATAGCTAACAAGATATTCACAGACAAGGGTTAAGAGACTAACTAGTCCTCTCAGCAGATTTCCTATGCTGAAGCAGCCGAGTTAAATAGTTGACCAGAAATGAAAAAAGAAGCATCAGCGATATCACAAGTTTGTGCCACTGAGGTAGATGGGAGCAGAATTAAGGAAAGGACAGAGCTCCTTGGTGGGTATCTTATTGGCAGATTTAAAGGTGTTAAATGAGCTACCCAGATTTTTTTTAAAATCTGCAATGGGATCAACACCGATGGAAAATAGATACGACTCTGTATGACTAAACTCTTGATGACAGAAGATATGATGAAGATCCTTGTATTAGAAAACATATAGATAGAAGATACAGATAGAAAAACATACAGAGAGAAGAAAATATGATAAAAGAAAAAATGATAAGCACCCTATTGGTAGAGAGAATTGGGTCTCTTTTGTTGAGAACCATATTTTGGTGTAGGTTCTCTCCTTTTCGCTGTACTACTTGTATAGGGGTTTCCCCAGTTGTCAATAATATACTTTACCTTATCATAAATAAATGATGTGCAAACTAGGTATGAATATCAACCAGTTGTTAGAAAACCTGCAGGAATATATCCTATGGGAATTTACTTAAACTTAAATAATGAAATAGTTATGCGATGGATCAAAATACTTATTCAATTACTGATTTCTGAAGTAAGTTATTTATCTTATTATGTTATTATTAATCAAAGATTTCTTATATAGCTAGAACGACCCTCACAAATTGCGAATACTAATTTGTTAAGAATTAATCGGATTGAGGATATGGCGTCATCATTAGGAAATATCTGCGAGATCGGGGTCAGTAAAAGAAGGTATAGCTGCTAACAAGGACAACATTAAGATACAAAGAGAAAATATCAATATATAAACAGGCTAAAAGAAAAATGCCGTACAGGAAATGAGGAAGTAGGAGCATATCATTGTACATTATCCAGAGAGCACAAAAGATAATAAGAAATATAAAAAATATAAGTGCAAATGATAAATAGCAGTCAGGAGATATATTAAAAAGATGGAAAGGACTTGCTGTGAATATACTCTGGACAGCAGAAGATATAAAGAAGATCTTTATGTTAGAAAATTCATAGATACTACCCCCTCCATTTCAAAAAAGAATGAGTTGGCTCAAAGTATGAGGGACAACCTTCTAATATTCGCTCTCACTTCAGACATTGACTTCTTAATCTTTCTAAAATAAGATTTTAAATAATTAAGCTAGATTAAAAGCATTCTAAATTACAACTCCTTATAATTTAAAATATATAAGATTAAAGCACATGAAAGAGTTTGTGGTTAAAGAAAAGCTGTCCGACTCTCCAATTAGTACACTGTCACATAAAGTGGAACAGAGAGAGTATACAAAAAATGATAAGCAAACTATGTATGAACAATGGTTAGAGAGCTTGAAGATATATATTTCTTATGGAATGTATCTTATATTTAGATTTGATGGAGGATGTAGTGAAAAGACAGATAGAACTTGGTACGAATAAGCTCCTGATGACAGCAGATATGAAGAAAACAAAGCAGAATCTTCTATAGAATACGAAGTAACTGCCAAATTTATGTACAATGGAGATTTTGAAAAGATTGCATGTATTGAAAGAAGTTCGCGATGGAATATAATGAGGCCTACCCTTATCGAATAAATTATGGATTCTACCCAAGAATCACCAAATTTGTGCAAATTGTTCAACTTATTGACACAGTTTATTTCAAAGGGACGTGATAATATTCAGTAATCCGCTCTTCCTAGACCAGATTGAAAATTCAGTACAAGCATTTTTATTAGGATATGTGAACCAAAATAAATAACTTTTATGAAGATAATCAGTGCAACCCTAGATGAAACTGCATCAATTAATTGTCTCTCATTAAATTTGGTTCTATATATCAGCTTCGAGGCACCATAGAGGAAGAAAAACCCAGAATTTCACGATATAGGATCTACTTCAGTAGAGCCCCTAAGAACAAGGATTTTATGACAGTTCTGGAAAAAAAAAAATGTTAAAAGAAAAAAAAACAAAAGGAAATCTTGAGTATATAGCGTAACAAAGAAACTGATAATACTCAGCTTCAAGGATAAGGAACCATCCAAAGTCGAGACCGATTCGAGATAAAGTCGACAAGAAAGGATTTGGGCTGATCAGAGGACATTGCATCACTTAAAGAACTTCCGTAAGTTACGGAATGTAAGGCAGCAGTAGAAACAAGAAATGGTGAAGAATGAAAACTACCATATTCAGCGTGCAAGAGTAATACGGAAAATCTATTTTAAAAATGAAAACTACATTCCTTCTAAGGTAATCAGGTGTTTCTTTTCAGGACAACAAATTTAATAGAACAGAGCTTATAACAGGACACTGAAAATCAATTGTTGTAATACAATGCAAGCCAACTCTGTGTATACAAACAGTTCAGAAATTAAGTATGAAACCGTCAAATTCAACCATCCTCCATCACAGAGATTGGTTAAAAGATTATCTTAAGCTGGTTCCAAACTCAACGGTCAATGACAAGATAAGATATTTTCATTCATGTTTATTTCTTGTACCATACAAGGGCTGACAAGAATTTACTAACCTCAATATAGTTCACCTCCAGAGTTCGCAATACTAAGGAGGCATCACTCGTTATATATTTTGTCACAATACATATATTGCCAAATGTTCTAGGCCCATCCTCTGCCTGAAAGTAGTCCCCACACTTCACCATCTGCATTTGTTTTCATCAAACGAGAAGGTAAATATAAAACTGCTAATACTGAATATAGGTCAACAGGAATCACTTATATTTTAAGTGGGAACTCACTAGAACAAAATGCTAATGTTAGAATAGGTATAGGTTTATACAATCCTATTAGAATAGGAATAGGTTTACACAATCCTATTAGAATAGGAATAAGTTTATACAATCCTATTTAGAATAGGAATAGGAATAGGAATAGTAAATAGTATCCTACTTTGTAAAGGATTGTATTCTAGTGTCTATAAATAGGATCTCAATATAATAATGTAGACACAACAACAATTCGATAATATTCTTTTCCTATATTTCTCACATGGTATCAGAGCCTCTACGATCTTGGTAGAAAATTAAAGAGCTTCCGCTGCCGGCGGGTGGCACCCATATATGTTGCCCGTCTGGCCAATGATTATGTTAGCAAAAGTTGGGTCACCAGGTATCTTTCATGAGACTATTTTCTCATATCTAATTTGTGTAGCACTGTGCCATCATTCCAGTGACTACTTTTTCATATATTATTTGTGTAGCACCGTGTCATCCTTCCGGTGACTGCCCTTTTTCACATATCTGATTTGCGTAGCACCGTGTATCTCTCCGGACTACTTTTCATATTTAATTTGTGTAGTACCGTGGATTTTTCCAAACTATTTTCTCATATCTGAGTTGCATAGCATCATGTGTCTTTTCGGTGACTCCTCAGTTTGATTTGCATAGTTCCATTCATCTTTCCGGTAACTCCTCAAATCTTATTTGCGTAGGTTGTGCCATCATTCCAACCCTACCCGTATAATTTTTCTTTTTCAGTATCCGACCCTACCCATATTATTTCTCTTTTTCAATGAGGTCGTTCCATCAATTCAGACTATCCTATATAATTTCTATTTTCTAGTTGGGTTGTGACATCATTCCGACCCTACCCATATAATTTTATTTCTTAGATTGTAACCACTTTTAGCCATCAAATCTAATACTCCGGCATATGAGCATGTTCCGGCCAGTTTTTCTATGACTTGTTTAATATCGACTCATCTATTGATTCTAACATGATCCATATACTTTATACTAGATTTTGAGCACTTTGTTGCTCAGGGGGAGTTTAGTAGCCTTGTATGTTGATTATGAGCACTTTGAGTCACTCTATGGTCTGAAGCAGTCTTTGCATTTGCAAGTTTGGTTTGGGAAGTTCAACACTGTAATTTCATCACTCTGTGTTTTATCGGCATTATGCATCAAATTCAGTATTTCATGAGAAGATTGAGCACATTGATTAACTGACATTATGCATTAAATCCAGTATTTAATGAGAAGACAAGCACATTGAGATTGACTGTCAATTTTGTGAAGTCGACTGATCAACTTGCAGATATCTCACCAAGCCCCTCATTGGTCCTTGTATTAATTACATATGTAACAAGCTAGGTACATGAATTGTATGCACTAGCCTGAGGGGGAGTGCTAGAATAGGAATAGGTTTATACAATCCTATTAGAATAGGAATAGGTTTACACAATCCTATTAGAATAGGAATAGGTTTATACAATCCTATTTAGAATAGGAATAGGAATAGGAATAGTAAACGGTATCCTACTTGGTAAAGGATTGTATTCTAGTGTCTATAAATAGGATCTCATTATAATAATGTAGACACAACAACAATTCAATAATATTCTTTTCCTATATTTCTCACAACTAAAATAGACACGACAGTTAACAAGTCTTAAAACTGACTAAAGAAGGGAATAGCAGTTCCAATACTGGTCAAAAAGTTAACAGACTCGGGATAACGGCCATACAGTGAGAACACATCTTCCTACCTTTTAATTGCTTCCATTTATCTGGTAAAAATTGGAAATGCAATTGAGACAACATGTGAGGCACAAATCATATCAGAAAGGTAAAAAGGGTTTTCTACATCAGACTTCTCTAATTCCTCCAAAGATCATATGACCCAGCGTCAATCCGGAAGCCCTAGCCCACAAAATCCCGAGACAACACTACTCTATTAGAATAAGACAAAGTCGTTCAGGCTTCGGGGTGCTTCTAAGATGCTCCTGAAATCTAAAATGAATTACAAGACAAAACACAGATGCAAAAAAGATGATGTCCCAACGAAATGAATATGAGACTCCTTTGTTGAAAGAGATAAATCTCTAATTTGAACCATTTTTCTTGAATTCTGATTCTATATATGATTCGAAATATAGAGAACGTCTAGTAGATTTTACTTCTTTTTTTTATTTTGCATAATACTGGTCTGAGATGAGTCTATATGAAAAATATCTAGAGAACTTTTAGTACATTTTACTTTACTATTGTCTATTTCTAATTTGTCTAATATTGTCCTGAGATGAGAATGGAAACATGGCCAGTGATTCATATAGCCGATCCCTAATTTATTTGGGACAGAGGCGTTATTATTGTTGTCGTTGTGATTGAGTACTAATTTGATCCTACACCCGCATATGCTAGTTCCTCTGGCAACAATTGCTCCCTCCAAGCTATATTTTCATCTCTAGATCACAAACTTGACAATGCGTAATGTCCATAAGATTACTCAATATCCACGTAGAATACTCAATCTAAGTCCTAGCTCATGCATATTTGAAAAAAGAAGAATAGGTGTAGGGTAACAAGATATGTTTAAGTCACAAGTATTTAGCGAAGTACAAACCTTAAACCCATGACACCCTGCTTGATGCTGGAGCCAAAAAAGAAATGAGGAAAGAACACATGAAGTAATGAGGACGCTAATTAGCAATACCAACATTAGCCTTTCAGTATCGCAGGTTTAGGAGCAAAGATGGAGGAACAAAAGGAACATCTTTTTATGATAACCAGAAAATTTCCACATCCATGGGCAAATAGTTCGAAACTCCTTGAATAATGGTCAAACCTCTATTCTTCCTCACTTAAATTCCAACCTTGTCTGCAACAAAGTTCAAAAGCATGATGAGCGCTAACCCAAACATCACGTGTAGCGCCCTTAGTGCTACACCAAAGCTTTGTGGGCGAACGCATGAAGGTATATTGTAAGATACTTTTTTCTTGAGCCTTTCCATGCCAGTCTTTCTTGCTTTGGTTTTGTATCTTAAGATAAAATTTCAAGAACCAACAAAGATTCATTTGCAACTTCTTTACGGCATAAAAATGTCAGGTCTGCTTATGTGTGTGTGGGAAGAGGGGTGGGGTACAAATGAAGAAACTGAAAAAGGTAAAAGTGCCGGTTCTTTCTTCCATAAAGAAAATTATAGATCAGACTAAAGTCATAAAATGTTTACTTATTTTGGTTGCAAAACAAGTATACCTTAGTCTAAACAGTTGAATACCTTGTAATTGTCAACCAATCGTGTAAGCATCACAATCACAGGACAACGTTGCTGGATTATCATTTCCCAGAAATCTTCAAAGGTGTGTGCTAGTGGACCTTGTGTTGCAACAAACTGAGACACCCCTTCAGATATCTTCAATCAAAAAAAGCAGTATAAAAGGTCAGAAGCAGATTTTGTGTTGTAACTCAATATTGTTTGCTAAGCGAGTAGGGAAAGTGGTTTTTTAAATAATTCCAAGTGAAGGATGTAGGAATCCACCTCTATAAAGCTTGCATTGATATATCCCTTAGCTGACGGTCTGTAGTCTTTACATGGGTCCAAAACAACCCTGTTATTGTCAACTGAGAGCAATGAAGCTTGATCCAATTATTTCAAAAAAATAATACAATATAAAATCAAAGAAAACAAACAGACAACTGATTAGCATACATGGGATAACATCAGTATAACGATTCTTGCTGATGTTTGTGCTGTCCAAAGCCACCAAGCATCTATTCTTCATTTCTGAAGCTTTCAGCCTATTTTCCTGAACCATAGGAGCTTGAATTTAGCATGGCATCAAATGAAGCAGAATAGCATCAGAGGATAACGAAATAACAGGAAGTCAAAAAACAACAATAGACTAAAAATTTCTCATCTATAAGGGAACATGTCTGATACAAACCAGATAGATGAATGTTTTTCTTTAAAAAAATATTGTAATTTATGCTATCATTTTCTGTATCTAGAACTATTAAAGTTGCTTCGGCGAGGAAATTCAGAATTGATTCACCCCGTTTTACCTCAAAATATATTCCAATTTTTTTGTTTCGGGACTTCTATTTTATTTCAATAGTGCGTACAAAATATATGCAAGTAGTTAACCATCACTATGAGCTACGTGATGATACAACGTCTTGTCCACGCTGCCAGAATTGTCCTATATCGTGCCGGGATATAGAATTTCTCAACTAAGTGCATCCACTAAGCAATAAGGATTCATCTAAAAAGTATGATCATGTACCTATGTTGGCAAGACATGGTTTATGGGGGTTGTGAGTTATCTGAACTCTCCCCCATATCGGTGCTCAATACTACTCTCAATAATATATACTCTTGCTCAAATGTATAAAAACATACTCTTTCTCTGATTTGAGATAATTGCTCAAACTATCCTCTTAAAAGAGGTCATTGCTCTGAAATATCTCTGAATCTCATTGCTCATTTAGAAAACAAGGTTTCTCTTTGCTCAATGTAAATTACATAGTGGTTGAGATAATTACTCAAAAGGGGCCTCTTTAAGAGAAAACCGCTCTATACTTAATCTTTCTGAAAATTCTTTTAGTTTTTATCAAAAAAGTCTACTCTTTTTCTTCATGTAAAAATGAAACATTTGGGAAATACTTAGTTCCCTTATACTCTTCTCAAACTCCTCTTTACTTCCTCAAAACTCAGTTTAAACAATAATGTTTTGTTTAAAAGATTCTCAATAAGAATTCAATGAATACTCAAGAATAGGGTTCATGATGAAAAATAGACATGAACAATCAACTCAATAATCGCAATACACAATTTACAATTTACGACAATTCAATAATTAGTATGTCTACAATTTCTTTATTATTTTCCTCAATTATTTATTTTGCATGATAAGTTTTTCTTGTTATATAAAACCTAATATATCTATTCTTATTAATTTGTTTTAGATAGAGATTAGTTTGATATTGACGAGACAACTAATGGTCTAAATGAGCTATCAATAGATGATCCTCAATTCGAAGGTGTGGTCTTTTGTAAAAGAAGACGCGGAAGAGTAGATAACTTAAATAACGTGACAATTGACAACACATTGTTGTTATGTCAGTTATGAGGTATGACTTAAGTTGAGATGGTTTTTGTTAAATAGTGAATTTTTACTTGATGTGTTAAATATTGATTAGTCATGTGACTCACTAATTATGAAGAGCTAAATTGTGGATGAATATCTTTGTTTATGTCTTATTTAATAATTCTAATTTTCACTTTCACTTTGTTCAAGTGATCTTTTTTCAATTTATATTTTTTATTTTAAGAGTTATTGTCCCCTTTCTAAGGTTAGCTCTTTTCTTTCAATTTATTTTTGATTCTTTTAGTGATAGTTATTCTATTGTAATATGTTTTAATGTTTAGTTGTTATTTGGATGTGTTCATAGGAAGAATGGAAGAGTAATTTATCTTGGGGAATGAAAGATTGACTTTTACAATATACATGTAAGTTTATCACAAAATACCTCTCAAATTTAGAAAATCTTTGTAACTTTATTTTTATAAAGTTGAATTTTTAACTGAATCCCTGCACCCGTATCCGTACTTGAATTCATGCTCTCAAATCTTAAAGTTTAGATTTTGCCGAATCCGACTTTCAGATCCGCACCCGCCTCGGATACCTGCACTAGAGTCCAAACAACATAGCCTGCATGTTAATTGTCTGCATGGGTTCCATCTCTAAAGAAGTAGAAGACGTAGAAAGAGTCAAAGCCTTTGTTTCCAGTTTTGAACTTGCATGTACAGTAAATTGTTCTTCTCCCTCCTCAATGTTGTGTTCACTACTTGTATGTGTGTTTTGCTGTGGGCTAAGATTGTTTGCAGTTACTTCTTTAAGAGGATCAGATCTGGGCATGTGTTTTAGTTCCGGGCTGGACAGCCCTACCATGGACTAGGCCAGTAGATCTGGCCCCATAGGTTTCTTTCATATGTTGGCCCTATTCCTTCCATATTACCCATTTAAGTTTTGGTCATTGTCACGTGTGACAGCTGTTGAGATATTCAAATTTTGGACTGTGTAAGAGCAGCCCCTGTGCCCTGACATACAACTGTGATCTGCAAACCCACCCCTACATAATAGGGTAATTTTTTTACCTGCATATCCATTGTCTTCTTCCCTTTGCCTTCGTCGGCGACATACTGTGCTGGAGCCTGGCCCCAGATTTGAATTTTGAAGGTGAAACTATCATGGTTCAGAGGTACGTCTTTGGGATAGATCCCCATCTCCTTTCACTTTTACTCTAGCCTATTTCAAGTTGATTTCTAAGCTCAGTTTCCTCCTCTTTTTGTATTCACCCTTCACATAAATCTCCCACTTCCTTAAAAAATCTTCTGCGTCCACAGATGTAGGGGCAAACCCACTAGTCTGATCTGAACTTGTTCCAAATTCCTGAGCTTGAGATAGCCCTTGATGTCGGCAACCGTCATTTCAGGTGGAATTTATAGGATTTCCAAAACCTATCACCTTTCACTATGTGGTTGGCGATCGTCTTCAAAGGAAATCCAAAAAGTTAGGTTTCTCCCCATTTTGTATATTATTTATTTATGAAGTAAGTTGTTTCATTACCGGCATCAAGAAGATGCAAAGAGTACAAAAGTAGATATGCTAGCTCCATTACATTATAAAAGTTAAACCCGGGAGCCAGCCACATAATCAAAAAATCTAGAGAAGACTGAACAGGACTTTGGATAGTCTAGAGTTAAAGAGCTAACAAAATCTAAGAAAGCAGTAGAAGTGTAGAACTATTCACATATGACTGGTTGGACCAGAAAAACAGACTGAACAAACATTTAGTATATGTTTACGCCATGGGCTTGTTTCCAGTTGCTTGCTGCCCACCGGCGAACTTCCGTCAAGGTGATGTCCGGAATTTCCTCTGGAAGGTTACCCGCTACATTTCTGGCCAAGAGCTTGTCCTGAGGTTACTTTGGCTTCTGAGATAATTAAGGACCCACTTTTTCTACGAATCCTAGCAATATTAATTTCTCTTGTAGTCCATTTGTTGTTTCTGACAGTGTCGGCATATAAAAGTCTGTCCTCTGTATTTCTATTGAAGATTGTGCCTGCCTTCAGGGAATTGCCTTAAATAAAATTCAATATCTTTGTCGCAATATCCATCCATCCTGTATTGAATGATCGCTCTGGAACAATAATCACGGTTCTTCTCTTACCTTGTGCATTTATGATGCTTATATATCGTCCATATCTGTTAAAATTCCTTGCGCAAAGGTACTCGGAGAAGTGAGCATAATACTTCTATAGCACAACAAAATTACTCTGTCTTTGATGATTCCTTGAGAGAGTATACCACCACTCCATTGTCTTTTGACTGAAACTCATCCTGGTCACCATGTTGCAACCACGTTCAACCCGATTGAACCAAATTTCAGCTCTGGATTCATTCCTTGTTATATCGTATGATTAAAATCCCACCGCAAAGTAAATAATTTTGTCCCCCATGGTAAAAAAGAAGCTAATTACGGTAGGAGTTACCGGAAAAAGATCAAACAAAGTAAGAGAGAGAACCTAGGACAGGTTCCCCTTGGGAGCTGTGCCTGGGAGCATATCCAAAGGACTGTATGTTATTTTCCACCTTCCATTTTCCCAAAAGGTACATGACCAAGTCTATTGAGCAACATCATTTTGATAAGGACACACTTTAAATTCTTAAACACGTCGAATTGTTTTTATTGCCGAAAGTGGAATTATTTACAATTGGATAAGGATGACATATATGGGGATGACATTGTATATTATTTATATCACAAGCAAAAATGGAAGTACAAGAATTGACTACATAAACATAAGTATCACTCTTCAGCAATCCTGAAAAAAGAAGAAACAGGGCATTTTTACCTTACTGATCTCCAAAGATCTCTTCATTAAAGGGGTATGCAGTTGACATTAAGTGTTAGTAAATGAGACAACGCATTAAGGATACTATCAGAAATGAATAAAAAAAATATGTATATGATAGGCACAAACAACACTTTGTGCAAAGTGATGTTGGGTGCAATTGTCACATTTCCAATTTCTATCACCTTCACTTTATAACCATTTGGAATGGTGACCAATAAAGCATATGGTGAGGTTCTAATTTTCTTTAAAGTAAACATAAAAGAGAGACGCTTAACAATATAAATAAAATAAAATAAAATTGGGTAAGATCTACCGAAGTGGGGAACCTTAACAGGATGTGTCTGGTAACATACCAGGTAAAGCCCGAAGTTCTTCCCGTCCCTGTTGGGGAGATGCCAACCATCTATTTTTTCTACAGAAACAGGTTCTAATGTTTGATAATAGGGTTCTAATGAGTATTGAATGTCATGTGGTTTGAGGCTCATGAATCTAAAATTCATGAATCAGCCATTGTTTTGAAACATTTACATGGAACTTTCTTAAATTCAATAGAAATTGAACAAGCTATAATATCTGTAAAGTTCACAACTCCACTAGTGAGATAAAGCTGTTTGAGTTCTCCCCTGCATTGCCAAATTGAAAATGTTGTAACAGATTAACAATTTGTCCATATTGCTACTTAGTGACGCTGACATTTTGATTCTCATCTTAATGGTTAGGTTCCTTTACCTTAACAGATATCATTCCAACTGGTATACAATGCACATTTTGCCACAGTTCTTTTCCCTTGTTGAACTTAGAATTCTGATTCAAATTCTAAAGGCTTTGATAGGAATTTTGAGAATATCCATACAGTCTATAGCACTTGTCCTTAGTACATCCAACTGATTATTAGACCTAAGCTCTTTTTGTTTTTCCTCCTGAATCAGCAGGGAAAAAGCATGTGTTACTGAAGCGGTGAATTTATCACAAGTATGCTTCCTCTCAATATATACACCTATTGAACCCCATGAGAAATTGTGTTAGACTCTTATCTTGTTCTGCCTTATGCATATTTTCCTTGGATCCACAAGTGTACCGACAACTATCTGGTGTTTTAGCACTCAAGGTGTTCAATTCCTTCTAGAGTTTCTTCATTTTCATGTAATAGCTAGTAATCAAGCACCCCTTGAGTCCTGTCGCGAACTTCGTTCTCAATTTGGTACAACTTAGCACCAGTTGTTTGATCCTGATCTTCCGATTCCTTCCATTATTCGACTGACTCTTTGACATATTCCACACTATCAGCAACTTCTTTAGCAAGAGCATTCAAAATCCACAAATTGACCAAATCATCGAACCTCTCCAACTGATCAAGTTGTGGGGTTCCGGACCTGATCTTTCACAGTCTCCAAGGATAAGACCAAATTAATTCTTGACGGAAAAAGATCCTAGTACACCTCTTCTAAAGTATTTGTACCGAATCCCAACAAAAGGAAGGGCACTACAGGCAGAAAAATGCATCTAAAGAGGACTACTTGGATTAAAAGTGGATTGCTCATTCTGATCATAGCCATGAGAAATAACATGATTGATAAACGTGAAGACAAAAACAGCTGATTTGGAAGATACAAGAGTTCAATTTCTGCTATTCCTACAGAAATTAACACCAGGTGTGCCGATTGAAGAACAGCTCAAGGAAATACTCTAGAGCTCTGGCACCATGTTAAAATGTGAAGCAGGGACAATTAGGGATCAATCTGAGCTCCAATTTCTGTACATTGTGCTTATATCCGTGTGTATAGCTGGCTAAAAATATCTCTAACTAATTGTTAGTTAAGCTAACAGCTAACTGTAACTAACACAAGTAAACACAACTAATCCCAAAGCTAACTAAGGTGCTGCTGATTCTGCCGAATGTACAAGTATAATACTATATCTTAATATCCTTTTTGCAAGAACATTACAGTAAACTTCCAACTAAACATCAAAATATCGCCACACAGGTTTTCAAACGTATAGCCGAAAGCTACAAAATAAGAGGGGGGAAAAAAAGGAAACCTGCAAAGCGGAGAACTCTGAGGCAATTTTGTCCGGAGAGTGACACCTTTTCTCCTTAAATGCTTTAAGTGCTTCCAAACAGTGACTACGCTGATCAGGCGACAGTACGATTCTCTGTGGAACTGAATCAGCAGAGAAATCCAAAGGTTTATTAGCAGTACCAAGAGAAGTACGTGGCGGCTCTGTGGAAGTGACAGCGGAGGATAACGGATTACCGGCGGCAGCCATGGCAGATCTCCGGCCCCGACTCCGAACTGATACGGCGCTACCCGTGGTTCCGACTTTTGTTTTTCTTTTTTTCCTTTTTGGCTTCACGAGTGTACTGCTGTCCCGCGAGGGAAATGATTGTGTCACCTCAATTTATTTTATATCAGCTAGTAAGTAAAATATTACTAGTACTAAATATTTTATTTTATAACTGTAATATAATTATTTAAAAATAAATTTTATCAAGTACTACTCCCTCTTTTTATGTCCCTAATTACTTGTCCACTTTTAAATTAACACATCTATTAAAAAAAAAATTGATATAGTGAGTTTATCATTTTATTTCTATTAATTATGAAGTAGATGAATTAAAAAAAAAATTAAGAAATTCTACATTTTTCAAAGTAATTAATTGAGGGTATAATAGGTAAAAAAAATTGTCCTTTCTTGATTTGTCAAAATGGACAAGTAATTAGGGACAACTAGAAAAGGAAAAATGGACAAATAATTAGAAACAGAGAGAATAAATATTTATTAAAAAAAATTAAAAAGATAATTAAAATTTAGTACAAATTGAACGAATTGAGTTATGATCTACATTTTAACCTATTTCAATTTAATTTATTTCATCCCAAGTAGCTTTAATTTTGGGTGGATCAATAATGAAGAATTTTCATAAACAACTAACACTATAAAAATAATCATGCTCCATAACTAATGTTTGTTTAATTACAAGTTATACCTACAATTTCATTAGCTATCGAGATTAGTATTCGTACATCTCACATTTTTTTAATGTTGTTTATACAAATATTTTACAATTAATTCCTTAATTGACGCAGAAAAATCAATTTTAAAATGGAAAATATCTCATGAATCACGCTAAGTATATTTCCTCACAATCTCTTACCAAAATGGACTCCTCAAGCTATAAACTTCTTCCTTGAAACTCTAATCTTTGCTTACTGATTTCAACAATCAAAAATCTGGTTTGATTTCTATATACATAATACAACAATAAGTATTTTTTGATGTAAAATTAATAATTCAATTCAGGTCTTCATTTCTAAATATTCATTCAAAATAAAACTTTTAATTTCAAATCATGAACTCTAAAATATAAAAATCAAAATGTATATAATTATCATTAACAGATACAATCATATAAAATATGCAAATGATAAATGTCAAAGAATTATTTGTGTATATACAATTGATACTACAAATAAACAATTGTATATTATTCATGAAAATATTTAATAGAAACGACAAATATATATCATTAATATAAATATAAAAACCTACAATAACATTGATATTAAATCAAATCCCAAGAGATTGTATATAATACCATGTAAAAACTATTGATCCTCATGAAACAACACTTGAAGCACGGATTAAAGAAAACACCATAAATAATTCAACAGATGATAAATAAGAAAATATATTTCCAATCAAAACAAAAGCTATTGAGTTACCAATTGCTCAATTTTCTTGTCTTCATCCACAATTTCTCACAACATAAACAAATCATCGCAAAAATAAAAACAAAAAATATCATCAAGCATAGAGTAGAAACAAGCACATTTTTCTTCTTTTTTACTTTCTTGTGGAAAAGATGAAAGGTTTATAGTAGAAATGAGCTAGATTGACACAAAACATGCAGCTTAGCAATCTGTCATGACAGTCGAATTCTAGTATAATCTTAACATCTAATTCTCTTTAGAATTGATGACACGTACAATAAACACTAAAAAAAAATTCTAAATGCTGTACAATGCCCCATCGATCAGGTCCTTTTTAACTGCTTAGTTACTTTTTTCTGCTTTTGTTAATTCTCTTTGCATCAGTAAAAATATATGTTGGTTCTGCTTTTGTCTGTTTTCTCTGGGGAGGTAGAGAGGTTGGTTCCGATAGACCCTCGGCTCAAGTTGTTTATGAGTAATGAACATCATGCATAGGCAAGCTGGAATGAGGAGGCAACAGTACCCCCATCTTAATTCCTCATATCTTGCTCATGCAACTCATGTCATGAATCACCAAATTACCTGCATTCTGGCATCCAAGTTATTAACTTCATGCCCCTAAGTCCTATAGTCATGTCATTTCCCTAACCTTTTCTATTATGATTAATATTACAAAAGAGAATATATATATATATACTTCAGCCTTTTGCATCAACTTTTGAGTTTCTTGATTTGGAAAGGCATTGAAACAGATCAGTCATGTGTTTGTTGTTTGCAGGGACCATTTACATATAACGGCTACACACGTACGTTACTTGCATGTTCTTGATTTAAACCTCACAAATCATTCAATTCGACCTAATTGGGCCATCATAAAATACTCAAGGTAATCATAGAAGTGAGTCAAGAATAGTCACAACAATCTAATAATTCCTTACACAATCATACAACAATAATCTAATCGAGGACCCACAAACTCGACGGATACAAACAACAATAAATATAACATGATCGAACCCCCATAAACTTAACAAGTCAATCTATATACCCTATTGGGAATAATTTTACCCCATAGGCAATTTGTATAACTGTCTAGCCCGTAGGATATCACTACTAAAAAAAATAGTGGAAACTAACATAAAAATATCGACCTCAATCGAAGTTAGTAAAAATTGATCTATGATTCTTTTCTTTTTTTTTACGTTTTGAAGAGTCCGACCTCTGGAAGTCAATTTCTTTAATTAAAATATGTTAAAATTTTGAATTTTGACCTCATTAGGTCGGAATATTTAGTGGGAAAAAAAAATACAATCTAGAAAGTTCAATTTAATTTAGGTGGATGTATTTTTATGAGAGGTAATTAATGACAACTTACTTAATCTTTAATTCTTCCGTTACATAATTTTTTTTGAATTATATGTCTAACGTAAAATTATGCATAATTATTGACAAGTGTAAAAGGGTGTTAAAAATTTGCACACTCTATGTTTGAAAAAAAAAAGGTTTTTATTTGTATAGATGGTAAATATTATGCTATAACATTTTATTTTATTTTTGAAATAATCACTCCATAAAATTATGATCCCAATCTGATTAAGTTTGAGCGGATTAATGATCTATTTAATAATTTTATTTAGTCAATTTATTTGTCCTTGCATTGATGAAAAATAAAGTTTAGTCCGTTTATTAGTTGTAACTGCTGGATAATTTGACTCATAAATAGTACTAATTACTATAACATTTAACACGTTACATGTGATCAATTAGTGGCACTAAACGTACGTGTGTAGCCGTTATATCTATTTGGCTTAATCATTAATCTATTGAACAAGAGTTTCATGCTACTAGTAAAAATGAACGGAGAAAATATTATATTTTCTTTAGAGGTTCAAACTACAACATATTTCAATTGTGTGCGTGAATCCATGAGCGTCCTCATTAATTAGATATTTCCAATACAAATTTTGAAAAAGTTTCAGTATTGATATTATCAACTTTAATTATATACATCAATTTGATCAATTAGAACACTCTTGTAGTTTTATATTTATTGAGGTTAATTCATATAAGTCGAAGACGTGACATATTTTATATGGTTAACAACTTAATTTATCTACGTAACGAATACTTAAAAAAAGAAATACTCAGAAACACTTTTTTTTATAAAAAAATCGAGCTGGGAGTTATGAATAATTTTTTATGTCTTCAACTACCAATAGATATAAACCACATTTCGAAGATATAGATGAGATATACTGATCAATTTAAAGAATTATCGATGCATTAATTTTGCTTAAAAGCATATTTAGGTGTACGTGCGACAAATTTATTCCACGTTTAAAAAAGTATACTAATAATTTGGACAATTCTATCTTCCCTTGGGCATAATTTGGCTAGTGCTCAATTCATCAGTACTACTATATAATTTTAATGTGTATAAAGTATACTAAGTATGTAATGTTGGGTTTAGCAAGAAGTGAATGGGAAATAGAAAATAGAAAGTGGAAGAACCAATGAAAATGGGGGAACCAATTTTGGAGGGAAAATGAAAAGTTATTGCAAAAGTGCAAATGAAAGGTCATTTTTACCATATTAGTAGAAGAAAGGAAATTGTTGTCCTTATATTAGGAAACACTTCATTTAGTTCTTAAAGGGTTAAGAAGAAGGTGCCCCCTCGCGCCGTCGTCGTCGCTCGCTCGACCTCGACTTCGGCTTCGGCTTCGGCTTCGGCTTCGG
>JAJOOO010026809.1:0-22051 GCA_029582685.1 Solanum piurae
TAAAGGGATAATTTTGTCATTTAGGGGTCTTATCCAAGGTTTAACAAACCTTGGATTAGTTATCCCTCCATTTACTAGGGATAAAATAAGACCATATGTGATGTATAAGCAATGCATGGATTAAATAAAATAATGTAACCAAACAATGTATTAGATGGATTAAATTTTAATCCATGGACTATTCTATTTAATACCTCCTACCAAACGAGTCCTTAATGATGTAAGACATTTTTAGAAAAAACATGTGGGCTTGACTCAAAATAGACAAATATCATATTGTATCAAGATTATTATAAGATTGTTTTAGCCTAACAACTAGTATCAGAGAGACAATAATTTGATGGGACGAGTGTAAAGATAGCAAAATGTGGTGTGGGGCACGACTTAGTGCCTTTGCCCGACTATGGATCGGTCTAGACATTTATCCATAGCTTTAAAGACGCTTATACAACCATTGATTTTGGTGACCGTAAATACTCTGATGATGTTGGTTGGCAAACAGACACATTGAATCTCACATTGAATCTCTGACCCTGATTCATGATAACGACCCATGTGGAACTTAGTTTGAGGGAGAGAATCCGAAAAAAGTCTCAAATTGATAGTTGAAAAAAAAATGATACTTATAAGGTGTTTGATACACTTAATGATATGAATTTTTTTAAAGAAAATCACGCTGACTTAGCTCAAAACGAATAATATCACATCATATTAGAATATTCTTGGACCATTTTAATCCAACACATATCACATATTAGAATATTCTTGGACCATTTTAATCCAACACATATCACTTCTTAGAATATTCTTGGACCATTTTAATCCAACACATATCACTTCTTAGAATATTCTTGGACCATTTTAATCCAACTCATATCACTTCTTATAATAAGCACACACATGTTGAATGAAAAATTCGAAAGGAGTAATGAATATGGAATAACTAGTGGAAATAAGAATTTTACTCGCATCCTATGCCTATAATATAAACCAATGAATACAATGTGTATTTCTTATACATATTTGTATTACTTAATTAAATATATTATTTTCTATATCTCAAATTATCTATCGTGTTTCACTTTTCAAAATTTAAACTATATGTAAAATTTAGCCAACACTTTAAAATATATTTTCATCATATTATAACATGATCAGAAGATACAATTTGTGGTACATTTTATATAATTTTTTAAATATCTATATTTTAATTTTAAATATTAAATTTATCTATTAAAATATATTTTCATCATATTATAACATGATCAGAAGATGCAATGTGTGGTACATTTTATATAATTTTTTAAATATCTATATTTTAATTTAAAATATTAAATTTATCTAACATAATTTCAAGGGTAAGTTAAATTAATTTTGAAAAAGAGAAACACACACTTATTTTGAAAGGGAAGCAAATGTTACATCTAGAAAATAGGTGTGCATAGCCACGTACCTCTCATACATGGAAAAGAATTTAGGCGAAGTGTTTGTTTGGACTTTTTGCACATAAAGTTAAAAATTATTAAATAATTTCCAACTCAATGTTTCAAACACTGACACGTTTTATTGTTGGCAAAGTAAAGTTTTATTAGTGATCATATTCAAGATTGGGTGTGGACTAAAAAAATAAAATCTTTCTCCACGTACAATTATATTTGCAACTTGGATCCTATGTAAATAATAAGCTTGAATTAATGACTTGGTCTTTTAATTATTGACTTGGCTGCTAAATTATGACTAATGAGTACATGTGAACTACCTCTGATCACATCGATGTAACTCAGCCTATTTGCAACTACTCTTTTCATTATTTTCCTTATTCGATCGCAAGTACTTTTGTGTTTGAATTATTAGAATCTATCATCTTTAATTTGAAAAGCTTTACCCTCTGCCAAGTAACTCAGCCTAATATGCTTTTCGATTTATTATTTCTAAAGGTATTATAGAATATCTATAGCATCGATTTTTTTCTGGTTACTCGCCTTGAACTCTTGACCTAGTGATCAGGAAAAAACTACTCAACTAGTCAACTACTATGACCAAGAAGACTGGTTATGCTTTTTCATATAAATATCAAGTGCAGATAAATATTTACCATCTACGAATAAAAACACAAATGAAAGAAAGAAGGATGAAGAATCTTTTTTTCACACACCCCATAAAAAGTGTGTGAAGTTTCGATATTATTAGACTAATAAGAAAGCAAAAAAGGACAGGGTTGACACTAATTTGTTGTGGCCAATGACCAATGATTCAGTATAGTGGAATTGTGAACTGTTTGACTAATAAAAACTTTGGAGTTGTTCAATAATTCGAGCCAATTATCTTCCAGAAATTCAGGATTTTGCCAATAGAAATAAGAATTCACTATAATTGGGTAAGTGTCGATTTCATATAATTGCATACATTTCATTCTCTTTGTTTGATTTTTTTTTTAAAAAAAAACAGCTAAAGTGGTATACTCACAATATGTCATTTTAGATTCAACTTTTTCTCACCTTTTGACCAATTACTTGTCCCTTTAATTCCAGCATATCTCTAAATTAAGTAAAATATTAATAAGCAGAATTTAAATAAATAAAAAAACGTCGAGTTTAGTCTATTTTAGGGGAAAAGAATTAAACGACCAAGGAAAATATTTTGCACGATTGCATCTATCTCCCTTATTATTTTTGTCCATTGGGTAAATTGTTATCTCGGGATGGTAATGTTATTTTTATCTCATATTAAGAATTTAACAACAATTCTGAAATTACTTATTTGACAACCAAACGACCCTTAGTCATTTTTTCTTTAACTTAGTTGAGCTAGGTGGCTTGTGTAATCAAATTAACTTTCACCTCTCATTAAATAATAATTCTAGTACTATATTAACCCGGTTGGTTTTGATTTTTCCTTAATTACGAACATTTTTTTCATGTTTATGATGATTCTGTATTTCTCCGTCTGTTTGAATTAACTTGTCAATTTTTTATTTGATACATCTATTAAGAAAAACAATGATTGACATAGTCAATTTATCATTTTACCCCTTTTAATTGATAGGGTCCAAACATATTTATTTAGTATATTTTTCAAAGCCATTAACTCAATGTAAATAAATTAAGAATATAATAAGAAAAAAAATTGTACTTCCTTAATTTGTAAAAAATGACAAGTATAAGTAGAAATCAAATTAAAAAATATTTGACAACGGACCAATTTTATTTTAATACCAAGTTGCATGGTACTCTGCACCAATAATTCAAACTTTGAATATAATTAATGTACGGAATAAATATAAATAGCTGAAGAAATAAATAGAGGGAACAAAGTAAAGCAAGGTAACAGTAACAAATGCTATGTTATGATTATTATAAACGGCTCGCCATATTGTTCATCAATATATCGCCCGCCTACTAGCGGTATTATTTGTATAGCCAAATATTGGAATGATTGTCCTTGGATGCCCGCTGCATTTTAGCACACAAATGCATAATAACATCACGTTTTGTATCCGTGGGCTGTCCAGAAATCACACAATAAAATTCTTTTTAAACCACAGAGCTATAACAATTTGTTGTGTTAAGAGTGTCCAAAATATAATACTATTTTATATATCACTTTACTTGTTTATACCGTATTTTTTTCCGACGAAAGGTGTCCTCTATCACAGTGATATAGAAGGGTTTCCTATACCACAAAGTGACTACTAAATATTATAGCTTAAAGACATTCACACTCAGCAGAAATGCACCGACTTGGCGAAGTGAACGAACCGCAAATCCCGCCTGCTCGCGTTGGGCAAAGAGAATGCCACTTTGACACTATATTACCATATTACACATGGTTTAATTATCATAATAACACTTTAGCAGTAATGATGTGATGGTTAGAGGTTTTTTGACCATTAATAAAAATTCGAATTGGAAAATCTTGTGATAGTGAAGCGAACTTTACACTACTTCATCCGTTCATTGTTACTTGTTCACATTGAATTTTGTACACTACTTCATTAGTTTCATACTAGTTGTGTATCTTGCTATGATTAATTATGATTTCTTAAACAACGTGTAAAGGAAAAAATGAACAACGAGTATTGGAATGAATAGTTGAAGTTAACGGTAAAACAGTGATAAAAATTATCATTCGGTGGAGAAGCAAGCAAAAGTGAACAAACACATACCAAGTGGGAGACAAAAAAACACTAGATTCTGAAAATTAAATTCACATCGAAAGCCAGAGCAACACAAATTTCAGTAAACATTATGCATCTCATTTAGTCCAGGTAAAGCATTACTACTACATTGAAACACTGCAGAAGGAGGAGCCTCGCTACTTATTATCAAAACATTAACAAAATAACAATCTACTATTTCACTCCGTTAACTTAAACGGAGAATCTAAAACAAACAACTCTAATATACTAGTCGATTTCTCATTGTCGCCGGTAGACAAAATTTGCCAATAGCTCTGGCAATCTGGAGACAATGAATGGTAGTTTTTTGAGAGCTTGAGATTGCAAAAACTATAATGCCATTAGAACATCAGCACTTGAAAAATCTCCAATGTCTTTGAAATAATTATCCACTTCTAATGCACCCAAGTCTAGAAATGAATCATCAAATTTGCAAATCTCTGGGTCTAATACAAAGTCATTGGTGAAATCCCAAGACGGTACGTATTTGGATGGCGTCAACAAATCATCATTGACGAAACTTGTTGTGTCGTTAAATAGTGATTGTTCTGCATCTGCAAAGTTGAAAAAATCATCTAAGAAGGAAACGTCTGTGGGTAAGTACTCATTTGAATAGTCTGGTATGATTGTAAGTGTCTCGCCCTGGCACTCAAGGTGTTCGACGTTTTGCTCACTGTTTGGTTGTTCCACCATTATTTTGCAATTTTCTTCTGAAACATCCATTTCCACTTTTGTTTCTTGGAGAATTGGTTCGGACCCGGACACACTTTGTTGCTCTGCTTCTTCACTGGATTGACTAGTTCTGAACCGCAAAACAGAGGTGGGAGAAGAAAGATTGTGTGATTCATCACCAGATTCGTAGCCCGAATTCGAAGCCACATTGACTTCTGGATTCTCCTTCATCGGAGGAGTGATGAAATTTGTTAAAGCATCTGGTCCACGAAGCTTAATAGCTGCATTGTCATAAACCATAGCAGCTTCTTCAGCAGTATCATAAGTACCTAACCAGAGCCTAACGCGACGCGCTGGGTCTCTGATTTCAGCAGCCCATTTCCCCCACGGCCGTTGACGCACACCCCTGAACTTCCTAACAGTTCCATCAGCCGGTAGCTGCACCACTTCCTTCCCTTTCAACGCCTTCTGCTTCGCTTGCGAAGCTTCAGCTACTCGCTTCTTGCCATTACTAGTACTCACAGTTTTAACATCATTAATCGATTGCATCTCAATACTGATTTCACTAATGTATCTTTTCACACGTTTCCGCCCAAAAAGCTCTTCTTCATCACTTGAAGAGTCAGTTGCATCTGGATCAGTAACAGATATCCGTACAGTCCTCGGAATAGTAGGATTATACTCCGAGGATTTCCGGACATCCGCTACCTTCTTAGGCGGCTTTATATTAGTAACTTTTCTGATTGTTCTCTTGTGTTCGGTATATTTGATCGGACAAAGCATATTGTGATGATCCATTTTTTAACTAAAAAACAGTCAAGTGTGCTTGCTGAAATGAAAATAAGGATGAGATTGTTTTGAGAGTGGCACGAAGGAGGGATTATAAAGGAAAGGAATAGTCAAAGAGAAGCTTGAAATACAAGGAGAGAACCAAAGACATCTGACAAAAAGAGGAGCAAGGTTCGTTAAAAGATGGAATATATAGTGTTAAAGGGGGTAAAAAGAAAAGAAGAAAGTAAACCAGCACCACAAGCTTCACAGAAACGGAGCACAAAGTTTTGAAGGTGATAACAAAGCAAAGCCCTTTTAACAAAGTGAACCTCAAAGGAAACAAGGGCTAAAAAGGATTTAGTGTAAGCGTGAGGCTTAAAAAGGTTGAGTGGACAATAAAGGGAAATACCATATGGTCTAAAAAAAGAGAAGGAATCAAAAACTCGTAATCCTATGTTTCTCAAGAAATACTTGCTAGTGATGAAGTGTTGTTCTTTGTGTGATGAATGAAAGAGAAAGTTGAGTTTGTGGAGAGACAGAGTTGTGTTTCTTCAAGTCCGTGAGACTACAACCTCTTTTATAGGATCCAAGCCGAAATTCCAATATATGATTGTACATTAGTAGTATTACTTTTATTTATATAATATAATATTGCACTATTATTAAATGTTTCATAAATATGGCTGTAGTACCATACATGTACCCAAAAACAAAATAAGGCAGTAGTACCATACGCTATCACATTCTAAAAATATCTTCCTCCGAAGAAGAAGAAAGGAAATTAATGAAATAACTTTTGAATCTTCTAATTCAATAACGGATCAGAAATAACACAACAAAAGTGGAGAAAACATTTGCTGCTTGTGAGATTCAAACACGCAAGTACTATCTCATTCTAAGCGTCTGAAATCACTAGGTTACAATAGCTTGTTATGTTAAGGGTGCCCAAAAGATGTTATTTAACTATTTCTTGTATATATAGTATTATTTTTCAAAAAAATTGGACACCCTGACAACCAAGTAGCTACGCCACTGTTTCTAACTACAAATGTGTATGACGTATCAAAATGTCCTTTTAATCATGTAATTTTAAATATGTTGTGTAGTACGATGTTAAAAAAAATAGCATCAATCTTTTAAATAATGCTATTTTTTAAAATTAAAAAGAAACATAGGAAATACTAGTTCATCGGAGTAGTTGTTTTGTGGAAGGGGTAGTCACCGGCCGTCGGTGTTAGGGACCCAAAAATTCCGTCGACGGAGAGAAAATACTACTCGCCGCATATATTTATGTAAGTTGAAATAAACCACGGAAGATTTGACACGTAAGTATAGTGGACCCCACAAATAAGGTTGGTCCAATGCGTGAACTTCAAAATACAGCTGAGTCAGCATTTTATTTTTAAAATCTCGAAGCCCGTGTGACCGGTCACGTGAGGCCCAGGATGCCCGCTCTGTTAAAAAAATTATGTCGGTCAAATACTTATGCAATTGGCTAACAACTCATTTCTTTGACCAGTAAATACATATAAATAACTTTTATAATTATTACTGGTTCTTTATTTGTATCCTTTTTATTTTGGTAATTTTATGGAATGATTATTTTTCTATTTAAAACATGCTTGTCAATCAAGTCAATGAAACTAATTTTGGGGCCATACACTTTTTTTTCTTCACTCGAATTTTTAAGTGACTTTCACTAACGAAATGACATAACAATGCTCAGTTAGGTTATCTTCTCCGTATATTCAAGTGACTTTCAACTCCTATTCCACCCTAGGTTGTTTGAATATAGACTTGTTCAACTCAAGACATTGAGTAGGAGGAAAAGTTTATGAGCATTAATTGTGTAGACAAATATATTATGATCAAAATTTCTGATTCTGATTCTTGGACTTTCCTTTGGACAAAGATGAATTTTGAAGTTTAAATGAATTAAATTTTTTTTACTTTTACAGCTAGGAATAACGTGGTGGACAACCTAGAATTAGCCGCCATTAATAATTTGGTTTTGTACGGCTCTGGGTTTTACCTTCTTTTATATTTACTTTTATCGAGGATGCTACTGAACCCACGCGATTCTGGTCTCCGTGGTGGAGACGTACATCACTAATGTACTTTTCTTTGAGAGCGTGTGGTACAGACGTGAACCGAAGCGTGTGGGTATATATGGCTGGAGCCTTTATTTTTTACCAGAAGCAAGTGTCCCAATTGTCGACGCTATTTTCAGTAAAAATGTTGGCAATAACAATCTTTCACCCCACAAAATGGCACATGGACAAGTGAAGGAGTACGTATGATACAAATAAATAATCGTGATGGATTTAAAAAATTTATTTACAAAGTTTAAAATATTTTTTTGTCCACTTTTAGTTGTTATAGTAACTTTTTTTAGAGTTAAACTATAAAAATTTTGATGAACATTTTAGATATATTTCTTCATCATATTGATATGCAAAAAATTGCAATATATAGTACTTTTCGTATAGTTTTTGAATATCTGATTTTTTTGTTTAAAATATCGAAGTAATGTAATCTAATTAAACTTTGAAAATAGTCAAATTGACTTTCGAAAAATGCAACGTGACAAATAAAAGTGGACGGAGGAAAAAAAAAGTTCACTGATGAAGTACAAAAACATAAATATACGACCTAGTTGAAAGGGGTTCAATCAGTGATAGAACCAGGATAATTAGTAGGGGTGCAAATATGAACAAGTAAACATATGAACTAATCGAAGGATTCAACATTTGCTATATATACATAAAAATAATTTTAACCATTTATAAATAGTGTAATTTTTCATCACAAGGATTTCTGATGAACCCCTTCCAGCCTAAGTTGGCTCAGCCCAGAGTTCACAATCTATTATATATCCACAAAAAGTAATTTTAATCATATATAAATAATATAATTTTCGTCTGAGAAATCTGAATGAACTCCTAACCTTAAGCTAGCTCCCCCGGAATACAATATGGGTATCCCCTTGGCACTCTGTTTCATTAATTGTACTGTTTTATAGTAAAATTTTAAGTTTTAAACCCCAAATTGTACTTTTTAAAAGGATCCAACTTTAGTTATTTAAACTATATATACACTAATCTTAACCATTACTAAAACTCTACTTATATATGAGTTGATTAATTGAAAATAATAGTAAGCGACATATCATTAGATAGCATTTTTAGTGTAAAAATATTTTAAAACATTGGTATACAAAATTTAAATTCAAAAAAATAATGTGAGGAGATTAATAATGCAAAGAAACACCTCCCAACCTATCAATGACTATAACAACATTATTGGTTGCTGGGGTAGTGATTTACTGTTATACATTTATAATAACATCAACATTGAAATAATACAAATTTACATTTTAAGGGTGTGTTTGGTACAAAGAAAAAAAGTTCCTTAGTAAAGATTAATTCGATAAATAATTACCTATATTCTTGTGTTTGATATGAAACATAAAATATTATCTTTAGTATATTATAGATGGGTGGGGGTAGATATGTGGGGATGGAGCCTAAGAGATTGGAGCAAATATGAGGTGTATTTGGTGGATGAGAAGCACACGATACATGGATTGTTACTCGTGAAACTATATTTTCTTACTTTTTACAAATCAAGTCATTTTTCTTATTATTAAAAAAATTATTTTTTTCATAAATAAAATATTTTTCAAAAAAATTGATCAGATAAACCTAAAAAAAATTTAAAAATATTTTTCTTTGTATCAAACATCTCCGTACCGAAGAGTATGGTTTTCGAGAAGAATCCAAGATTGCGGTTAGTTATGGGGTCATAACTTTTAGAATGAATGCAAAATTCGTACAATATTGGTGAAAACATTGTCTTGATTTACTATAATACAAATGTTTTGCACTTGCATTACCTACAAAAGAAGTGGAAGTGGAAAATACTATAGGAATGGAGCAAGTGGGAATGGGTACTTTGTGTCTGTCTTGGGATGCTGGCACGTAAAATCAATAAAAAGCTGAACTTTCATTATGTGAGAGTGCTCACATGTTTTACTGCTCAGCGCACATTTATGGAATTGTGGCGCCATACATGCATCTTCTTTCTTAATCACCATTCAACCGTTGCTAAATTTTGAAAAATATTCATTGCCAAGACATAGAATAATAACATAATACAATACTTGGTTATTTGTTATCTTGTTAAATTAAAAAATCAAAATAGAATTAATTAAATATTTTTAATTGTATTCTTACAATTAATTCCTTTTTAATAGTGTAAATGAATTTGTAAAGTTTCAAAATTTTTTTTAAGGGTGAGCTCTACTAACCTACTATAGACACTATAACAAAAACACAATCATTAGCGGCAATAAATAGACACATAAACAAAAAGTGATAAAACTTTTACCAACATTAGTTAATTGTCATTGGATTTAGTGTCGCTATAGACTTTAGAGATATTATAAAGAGTGCTAAATGATGCTAAAAATACATTTTTAGTGGCAATTAAGTTATTGTCATTAATTAATTGCCGCTAAGGATCATTTTTGATATAGTGAGAGGGCATTACCAATTACTACTTCTCACCCGACGCTTAGAGGTGGCTGGCACTAGTCGGTAGGAGGGTCCGTCCATCGGCAATCTCACTGATGTGACTTAACCTTGAGCACTAGTGATGGCCTGTGCTATTCAGGAATTCATGTGAGCGCGAGGAAGTAGATAGTAGCTGAGTGAAAAGACTTCTACATAGGCAATAAGAAGGCCCTGTTCTTCTTGGCTTGGGGCATTTTGTAGATGGGCAAATATACCAATGGATGACACGGATTTTGATGTGGAGAATGACAATTCGTTCAACCCTCTATTGGAGAAAAACAAGCCCTCTAGAGTATCAAAGAAGAGGAAGGTGGGCAAGGATGAGAGCAGGTGGGCCGCAATTAGTTTACTTCATTGAGATACCGATTGGACTCAACCCATACCACAAGCGACAGATCGCACAAAAAAAAAAGAAAGAGTTAGACAACTTTCTAGAAAATTCTTAATAGCCTTCTGAAGATTAAATGTGGACATCAACACACTAATCCTTAGGATTCTATTCGACATTTGTTGTTTTACTGGGAGATCGGTAAAATGGGCTCTAATACCAAATTATCACGATTCAATCCATCAGACTGTGTAGACACCGATCTAATCTCAAGATACGAGAACTTTTACCACCCAATTTTAAGGCGGACATTGTGGAAATGAATAAAAATAAGAGAATTTCTTTAATAAATTTAACGACCATAACCTAGAGTACAAAATCATCATTTTACAACCAACCAAAAAGAAATCCTCTCAAGAAACTAGTCTAAACATATTCAAGAGTTACTAAGTGAGTGTAATAATATATACAGAGAAAATATGATATAACTCCCACCAAAAGAGTGATGAAGGATACTATTGATAAGTTCTATTACGTCTTGGTTTCTTGTATCCTAGTCTGTATAGGCTTTTGGTCTTATTGTACCTAAGTCATCTAAGACTCTTGGTTATTCTCTATGTGTGTGTGTATATATATATATCCTTGTGTACACTAAACATTTATTATTGAAGAAGAGTTTTTTACATGGTATCAGAGCCCTAAGAGGTTAAAACAACCCCTAAAAAAAACAAAGAACTGACTCTAATGGCAAAGGATGATAATATCTCCACAACCTCTGGCTCGCTAGGAACCGAGCTGATTGCAACAACACAAACCTCATTCACTAATATACCTTTACCATCACCAAATCTTGCACACCAATTACTATTTAAACTCACATCTTCAAATTTTTTATTGTGGAAGACGCAATTTCTTTCGATGGTTCGAGGATGCAGACTTGGTCATCATATCGATGGTAGTGTAGTGATTCCAGATCAGTTTCTGACCGGTGATCAACCTAATCATGCATACCATGGTTGGATAAGACAAGATAAACTTGTGTTAAGTTGGATCGTTGCTTCAGTCTCTGAAGGTATTTTACGTCAATTGGTTGGTGCAGAAACGACTTGCAATGCATGGAGCAAACTCGTGGCTGCCTATGCGTCTGGTTCAAAGCCACAAATTTGTGAGTTGAAAACATAATTACACACATTACGGAGAGATAATGCAAGTATCGAAATCTATGCGCAAAAGGCAAAGGGAATTGCAGACAAGTTGGTTGCATTGCAGCATCCCGTTAATGATGATGATCTGGTTGAATTCATTATCGCTGGTTTGGGACCAACCTATCAACCCTTTACAAAATCACTTGAATCGCGTCAAGAGGATATTTCTTTTGATGATTTATACGGATTGTTGTTGAATGAAGAACAATAATTAAAAAAAGATGAGCCTCTTGATGTCATAGCACCAACAACACAATTTACCCATAGCTCAGTTGCTCACAATCGTGGACGCGGTAAAGGTAGAGGTAATAGAGGTCGTGGTCGCTTTTTGAATCAAGTTTACTCCCAAATGGCTCATAATAGTGGTTATCAACACCATACTCAATACTCTAATATTCAGTCTTCAATCACAGATGCATTAACCATTATTTGTCATAATTGTGAAGGAAAAGGTCGCATCGCACTAGTATGCCCGTCACCTAGAACATCCAATGAAACTCGATCTTTTGGAAAACCCGTCTCTAACCTAGCAAACACGCAACCCTATCGCCTACCCAATATTGGTTGATGGATAGTGGCACCACGCATTATATGACGGCTGACCTTAATAATCTTGGCATTCACTCTAACTATCAAGGTCCGAAGGAGGTAACTCTAGGTAATGGCTCTAAACTACCAATTTCTCATATAGGTAAAAGTTCCATTATTGCTTCTGCCAAAAAGTTTAAACTTGAAGATATTCTTCATGTACATACTGCTACTCAAAATTTGGTATCCATAAATTCTTTTACCAAATCTAATAATGTCTCAGTTGAATTTTTTTTCCTAACCATTTTTTGATTAAGGACTTGGAAACGAGGGCACTACTACACACAAGGTTGAGTAACGGAGGGCTATATTATCTTCCAGTTACAAAGTTATCATCTCCGGTCTCCTTTGAAGCTTTTTCAGTACCTGTGCGTCATATCCTACCGTTCATCAAGCATTACCATCAATTGTTTTAAAGTCTAGTAAATATTCTAGTGTATGCACTACTTGTGCAGTCTGCAAAAGTCATAAGGTCCCTTTTAGTGAGTCTAGTTTTCAGGCCTCCGACCCTTTTGATTTAATTTGTTCAGATGTTTGGGGTCCTGCCCCAATTGTCTCTAATGATGGTTATTGTTATTATGTGATCTATTTTGATCACTTTAGTAAATATACATTGATATATTTTCTTCGCTTTAAGTATGATGTTCTCTATGTGTTTATTCAATTCCGTACCTTGGTTGAAAAATATTTTGGTTGTTCAATTAAATATTTTCAAGCTGATTGAGGTGGAGAGTTTCAAGTCTTTACAAGTTACTTACGTGATAATGGAATTACACAACGTTCTTCTTGTCCTTATACGCCTGAACAAAATGGTTGTGTTGAACGCAAACATAGACATATAGTCGAACCTGGTAAAGTATTACTACATCATGCTAATGTTTCCTCTCATTTTTGGACTAATGCTTTTGAAACTGCAATCTACACCATTAATAGATTACTTACGCCAAGACTGTAAAATCAATCTCCTTTTTCGATACTATTTCGAAATGATCCAGATTATTCTCTATTGCATGTATTTGGTTGTCTTTGCTTTCCTTGGCTTCGCCCTTATACGAAGGACAAATTATCACATCGCTCTAAACCTTGTGTGTTCTTGGGATATAGTAAAATTCATAGAGGATATACATGTTTTGATCCTACTTCCTCCAAATTTTTTGTATCTCGTCATGTTTTTCTTTATGAATGTGTGTTTCCTTTTTCATCATAGGATGTTATGGTGCCCGAAACATCTATCAATGCCACCACCGATCCTCTCACGTTACACTTTCCAGTTACATCTCCGCTTCTAGTTTTGCCAACCTCCCAACCACATTCACCATCTAGTCAAATTGGTTCTACGCCTACAACTACATATGGAACTCCACAATCTTCACCACTACACTCATCTGCTAATGAAATTTCTCAGTGTGTTGACCTCTCTAAGTGTGACTTGCCGGTTGTTGCCTCTGACTATATTCCTTCTCCGTTGCCTTCAACACCAGCTCGTTGAATGGTTACTCGATCTCAAACAAGTTCGTTAAAGCCGCGACAACCATTCTCCATGCATGTTATTAATCCTTCATTTGAAGAACCTACATGTTACACTCAAGCTATTAAGACTATACATTGACGCAATGCTATGACTGAGGAGTATAATGCCCTAATACAGAATGGCACATATCAGCTTGTGCCTCCTTCTCCATCACAAAATATCATTGGTTGTCGCTGGATATTTAAGATAAAATTGAAGCTTGATGGTTTATTAGAGCGTTACAAGGCACGTCTCGTTGAAAAAGGATATCATCAACGGTCTGGGGTTGATTTTGTGGATACATTTAGTCCAGTTGTTCAACCTTCTACTATTCATTTTTTACTCTCGTTGGCTGTAACTAACAGTTGACATATAACACAATTAGATATATCTAATGATTTTCTTCATGAAAACTTGTATGAGCCGGTATATATGTCTCAACCTTCTGGTTTTGCTGACCCCTCTCGTCCAGCTCATGTTTGCCTCCTCAAGCACTCTCTCTATGGTCTCAAACAAACCCCTCGAATGTGGAACAAACGACTCATTGATGCTCTTCTTTCACTTGGGTTCATGGGTTCTAAGACTGATACTTCTCTATTTTATATGTCCACTCCATGTGACAAGATTTTTTGCTTGATATATGTGGGTGATATTTTAGTAATGGATAATAATCTTGTACGTATCAAGGCTTTGGTTGCTCAACTTCAATCTCAGTTTGCTGGCCGCGATTTAGGGACGTTGTCCTATTTTTTGGTATTGTAGCAACTTGGACGAAAGAAGGATTATTTCTATTGCAACACAAGTATGTCACTGAGCTCCTTCGTTGAGCACAAATGGACTCATGCAGTCCTGTTACTACTCCAATTTCCTCTGCTTCTAAGCTTTCCTCTTTTGGTGGAATTCTGTTGAGTGATTCTACTATGTATTGTAGTATAGTTGGTGCCCTACAATACTTGACATTTACTCATCCCGACATAGCTTACACAGTAAATAAAGTTTCACAGTTTATGCACTATCCTATGGACACACATTGGGTGGCAGTGAAGCGTATTTTATTATACATCAAATCTATATCTGCTCATGGTCTATTCTTATCACGTACCTCGACCACCATACTTCATGGTTACACAAATTCTTATTGGGGCGGCGATATGGATGATCGAAAGTCTACCACTGGTTTTGCGATATATCTTGGCAACCACTTGATCTCATGGTCTTCACGGAAGCAACATGTTGTCTCCGGATCGAGTACTGAGGCTGAATATAGGGCCCTGGCAGTTGCAACTTCGGAACTCACTTGGGTTGAGTTCCTTCTTTGTGAGATTGGTTGCCTCACCTCTTCTACTCTTATTCTTTAGTGTGATATTCTGAGTGCTACATACTTGAATGTCAATCCCATTTTTCATTCTCGTACAAAACACATGGAGATTGATTTCCATTTTGTTCGAGACAAGGTTCGTGCTAAATCTCTTTTGGTTCGTCATGTCAGTTCACATGATCAAATAACTGATTTACTGACTAAGCCGTTATAGAAGTCACGATTTCATGAATTAAAATTCAAGTTGACTGCGGTTCAGCACCCTGCTCAACTTGAGGGGGAATAATAAATGATACTATTGATAAGTTCTATTACGTCTTGGTTTCTTGTATCCTAGTATGTATAGGCCTTTGATTTTGATGTACCTAAGTCATCTAGGACTCTTGGTTATTATCATATATCCTCGTGTACGCTGAAAATTTATTATTGAAGAAGAGTTTCTTACAAAGAGAAGTAAAGTAGAAGCTGTCAAACATCATCTTCATCGTTACCTATGAAACGTTACTGAAACCTACAAACCAGACTATGCAAAGTGGCATAACAAAAGTAGTATTAATACAAATAACACGTACTAGCAGGTATTATCAATCGACGTAAATTCACCACAGAACATCATGTAATTAATCAAAATAAGCATGCAACTTGAAGATAAATTAACACCCTACCCTTTTTAGCACCACTCTTATCACAAGAGGTATATTTTGGAACCCATACGATCCATCTCAAATCACCCCAACTTTTTCGCTGCCAATTCCATCATTTAGGCCCGCCCTTTTTCATGCCAACTTATAACTTAATCCTTCCATCACATACAGATTTTTGAAATATCATACCGCTACTAACTTTGTTAACCAACCTACTACTATCCTTTAAGTTTTCCTGCCAACAACTCTCTGGCTCTTGACCTATTCTAATAACCACATGTAAGAGTCTTACTAAATTAGTTTGACTCAAATACCCTCTTTTAGATGTGTTCTAAACATTGCACAACAACAACCAATCCTAACCAAAATCATACACCATACCCTCTTGATCATCCACCTGATCTAGTAACCTCCTGCTTAGCCAAACATACCACATACGATATAATCCCAAGCGTAACATAGTCCAGGCTCCCAGCCCTCCCAAAGTTAGTATGCATAACTAAACACGAGTGAAAATAAGTAGCTACATAACAGTAAGAAAGGCCAACACATATACCAACAGTCACGACATAATACAGATTCTCGATCACAAATTTTGGCTTGATCAATGCATAAAACATATCCCACATGATAACAAAGTGCATATACTCAGTCCTCCATGAAACTTACACACACAAATTACTAGTGTACTAGTTCGGTATCCGAGATACTTGATACATCCAAATTACACTTCCCTAAAGAAGTATAAGTTGTCGTTGTCAAATGAAGAACCTAACTAAGGTTAGGATCGTTCCCACGAGGAATATGGTCTAGACTTAGGCTAATTTATGGTTAATTGTAGGTTTAGTTAGATTATTTTCGTAAATATAGAGGATTTGTAAACAAAGTAATTGTTGATTGATTTGTAGTAACAAGTAACACGTAACAAGTAAGCAAAATTCACAGTTTTTAATATCAATATGAGATGAAACTAGGGCATATGTGTTCCCTACAAGTTCTTAACGCAGTAATCCTAATAATAGTAACTCTTTCCTAGTGTTTAACATTCAAAATCGGTAAGTTAGGTATCTCCTAGGTGATTGGTTGTCCAAGTAGGAAATTTCA
Source organism: Solanum piurae (assembly GCA_029582685.1). NCBI lineage: Eukaryota > Viridiplantae > Streptophyta > Magnoliopsida > Solanales > Solanaceae > Solanum > Solanum piurae. The sequence goes on from JAJOOO010026809.1 coordinate 16,892, forward strand.
CTACACAATTTTGTTCGGTCTACGGGTGTATGATTTACTAACCCTTACCCTTAACCCCAGATTAGCCTTTGCGTATTTGGGTCAGGTTATAAGATAGCGGATTATCACACTAAATCTTCATTGTTTAACCTCTTTCTCATTCATGACTTCATTGGTCAGGCAAGTAGGAATGAAACGAGTTCTAATGTTGCGCACCGTTAAAAATATTCAAAACGAAGAAGTTAACAATACATGCGTTAACATTATTCCAAAATTACTTGATTATAGTTTTACGTGGTTAATTATTCATGGTTCCCACAACCCTAGTTGCGGATTTAGCTATTCATGCTTGAGGATTCACAATTCATATTAGGATTAATAACATAAATCATGAACTTACAATAAGAATAGATGTAATCTAGAATCTTGAATTGAAGAACAAACACAAATTTGATAAACCAAACTTTAAGAATTAAATGCTAAAAGTGTTTGCAAGATAATTCTCAATGCCAAGACAAAAGTATCACAAAAGGTCTAACAACCCAAAAATAAAACATACAACTAATATTTATAGAAAATAAATCCTAAACCAAGTCAAAAAAGGAAACCTAAGGAAATTCAGTTTTGGGCAGTGTCACCACGGAAGGCCACCTACGACTCGTAGGTGCCTTCGTCGTCAGCAGATAGCTAATATTTCAGTGGGTGTCATCGACAGGCAAGACCTACGACTTCGTAGGTCTAAGCATGACTGGTTTAGTTCAACTGTTCATGAACTGGAACTTATTTTCTCTGACGTTATCTACGACTCATCATTGACGACTCGTCAGTTGCCTCAGTCGTTCAACACTTAGTCCATTTTCCTCAGCACATCACTCACATTTTCTACCTATGGCTCGTCAATTGAACGATGACTCATAAGTGGGCCAATATGTTACCAAAATCCCTATTGTTTCACATCTTAGTAATCACCTTCTCAAAAACCTATTTTCTGCAAAATAAGATCAAAATGCCATCACATATACTAACAAAATGCCTACGATTCATGAAAAACTTCAAGTTTAATGCATTAAAAATACCATAAACTCAAGGTACATCAACATCCTCAACTTAAAATCATTGTTTGTCCTCAAGTGACACAATAAACTCTAAAGTTTAACGGAACTTATGTAGAAACAACACATAAACTCAAGCAATCACATGACATAATCTAAACATCACCCTATTTTTCTCTATTCTCACCACAGTGCAAATATTTTATTCAGACTCAACAAGCTAACTGATGCGGATCAATACATGACATAGACATATCAATAGACACATTCACATACACAGACAACAATCACCAAGATACTAACTTTTCGACAATGTAACTTGTGCCCTTACTGTAAAGAAATCCATTTTTTCACACAAAATTTAACCTTTTAGTTAGGGACTCAGTATACACTCACACTCATAAGTGAATTCAAATACAGTTTGTGCTCAATACCATAAGCTTGCCCTTATTTTCTACGTTTTGACCATCTAAACTGGTTACTTAGGATCACTATCGGGCTTTCTTAGCTTGTAATGTAGGCTCAGGGTTAGATTTGGTATATTTAGGATATTAAGTGACTTTTCTACCCTCTTTGACATTACATTGGCTATTTAACCTCTTTTTTCAACCAATTCTGACATTGTTTTGCTTGTTGCTCTTCTCCTTATGAATTATTTTAGTGTGTGTGTGACTTTGACTTGACATTCTTGCTTGTTTCATTCTTTCTACATCTTTTTATTCAAGTTATTTAATTCTTTTGTCTCTTTTGAGCTTAGTCACCCCATTCTCTTTATCCTAACACTCACGATCCATTCACCTCATCCCCACAAAAATATGGTGTAGTTGCCCTCAATGCACAGAAAAATGTAATACATAGGGTGAGACAAACATGTGGTGCATAAGCGTCGAAGACCCATCAAGAAGCGGATGGGTTCGATAGGCCCGAACCCGTTGGATCAGCATGAGAGACGCCCCCGTAACACCCTCAACAATAAGGGGAACACCATCAGTATTGCTCCTCGATGCAGATGCACCCGCAACCAACTCCCTTGCTCTACGCTGCCGCAACTCCTCATCTAGCCTTGACTACCACCGCGCTGCCTCAAGCTGCTGCCTCTCCCTCTTTCTGGCCCGTCTTTCCTCCTCTTTCGGACTCATTAAAATTAAAAAATTATATTGGACAAATAAGATCCTTTATAAATGATATTAAATTCAATATTTAAGATATATATTGTCTTTTGAAAATATATTAATTAATAAACATATGTTCTTAACTAATATATTATAAAAAATTGTTAATTTATATTTTTCAATTTTGTATATTTTAATTAAATCAATCATAAAAACTAAAAGTACAAAATTTCTATGAACATCATGAAATGCATGTGTGACAAAAAGATTAATATTATAACTATAATGTCATAAAATTATAAAATATTTGACAAAAAGATAATCTATCAACTCTAACTTAAAAAAATATTTTTCAATATAAAATATCGAGTCAATACTTCTAAAACAAATGAAATTGAAAATATAACATAAGTTCTAAATTCAAAACAAAAAATTTAACATAATACTTTTGTATCAAATTTCAACATAACATACATAAATATAATTTAAAAGAAAAGGAAAAAGTAAGTCCATAACTTTATTCAACAATGAATTTTACTTTAATTTTAAAATTAGAATAATGACAAAATTATACTAATGATTTTTTCAGATAATACGAAAAAATATAAAAAATATTTTTAGAAAATATTAGAATAATAATAAAAAATATATTAAAACGAAAAAAATAAAAGGAAGAAATTAAAAAGTAATCAGTTTGTAATTACACCATGTAATTACGACAGTTCACAATCTTCCCCTGTGAATTGGAGAGTGTAATTACACTCTGTCAATTACACCAAATTACCTACTGAACAGGTAATTACATGGCCAACCAAATAGGACAGAGAATATAATTACACCCAATTACACCAAATTCAATTTTCAGAATAACTTTCCAAACATTCCCTAATAGTCAATCACTATAAATTGAGTAACCATTCAAACATTCAACACCATATTTCGAACTACTCAACAGTCATAAGAGTTGATAATAAGTCGAGGTTGTTGGTGCAAAATTCCTACATACGCCATTGTGTATATGATTTGGGTATCTTGGAGTTTGGCCCTCATTGAGCCAAGTGAAACCCCAAATAACAAGCTCAGATTAACATGAAAATACATAAATATTGGACACCACCACCCCCAGACCTCGGATCTTCCTTCGAGATTATACAACTTTGTTTGTACAGATTATATTATTTTCTTCTTAATTAAAGAAAATACATTGTTTTGATTTTGTTGTAATTACGTAGATGGCGCTATGTTATTATAAGTCAATACTACTCATCAACTCCAATGTGTTTCTTTTTTAGTCATCTAAGTAATAATTTTATCCCTTAATCATCAAATTAAATAACTTACAAATGTTCATCAGACCCTAGATGTCCTTTTTTTTTTAAGGGTATAGGGGAAGGTTAAATGAGGGAGAGAAAATTCTAAGGTAAAGAATCGAACTCTCACCAACAAAGTAAAAATTCAAATAGCAAATTAATTGAGCTACTAATATTCTCCGCGCCCTAAATCATACTCTTCATATCTTTTAGGTTCTTTCCTAAGAAAACACCTTGTGGTCATACATATCCTTAAAAACTAGCTAGTTTGCTAGCCTATTTACAATGTACCTGTTTTATTTTAGCTATTATTTTAGTTATTTTTATGTTATTTAAGAAAAATAATAAATATAAGCTGCAATTGAGGGTTCGAGTTACTGGAACGTAAGTCACTATTGAATATTGATCCTCATGAGGTAGGGTGGAAAAACAAAATCCTTTTTGTTAGATATTTTTTTAGAATTGAATATTATTAAAAGAAACTACTTTTTTTAATGCGAAGAATATAGTTAAAAATAATTATCAACTTTGATATTAAAATTTTAAAGTGAATTATTTCGGGATAATATTCTTAAGCTAAATCGATAGGAGGGAGTATTTCACTAGTTCGACTTGTATTTGGGTAAATCTACAAGCTGATCAAACTAATTTATTACGCAATTTTTTTTTTCTTAAACTAATAAGTTAACACATAAATTAGTACTGTGAGTAAATGTTTAACTTTATTATGTAAAAGATTCAATACTAGCAAGAGTTTCTCACAAACAAGAGATGTTGGTCTCACACTCTCTAAACCCCCACCACCTGACGTAGCCACATATAGCTTAGAGTAGTCAATTTAACACCCTTAGTCGAGAAATTATATTATGTATATAAAAAATTATACGAAATATATATGTTAAAAATTATATTTTATACATAATATTATATTAAATCTTAGACATATTTAACGAAATTTCTAACTTTGTCACTGCTACAACCCACTAAACAAACCCAAACACCAAAGACAATATTGGGTGGGGGGGAAAAGCAGTAAGGGCAGGATTCTGTAGGCACCCCACGGGTTCAGCTCCTTTCTTTCCGGCAGCTAACTTTATTTTTTCTATTACATCTCTTTGACCAAGAAAGGATACGTTAACGGTATCATTCCACAATTAGCAACTTGAATTTAATTAAGAAAATTTAACTTAATTCTTGGGGGGCAATCTTCTTACTTAATGCTAGATTTCTAAGTTGCAACTTTTGAAGTTGGAAAATATATTTCAGATTTTGTCTCAAATTATTTATCGTGAATTTGAAAAAATAGTTATGGCAATACCATACATGCTGAGTGGCTAATGTAATCTCATAAGTAGAGCTTGAGAAGAGTGATGTGTATGCAGTCTTAGAGCCCGTTTGGATTGACTTAAAAAAAGTAACTTTTAAAAAGTAACTTCTTAAAATGCTGGAACTTATTTTTAAAATAAGTAGTTATGTGTTTGGATAAAAGTGTTGCACTTGAAAAAAAGTTGTTGATGTGTTTGGCAAATAAGTGCTGGTAAACACTTTTTTTTATCAAAATGTCTGAAATACCCTTAAAGCTGTTAACATGATAAAAAGTTGATTAATTTAAGGTTTTTATACTTAAAAAAAAATAAAACAAAATTAATTTATATTTTACATCCATAAGTAATAATATTTTCCTATCATTCACATATTTCTTTATCA
>JAJOOO010026810.1:0-10148 GCA_029582685.1 Solanum piurae
TTTTATAATTATTTATATATTATTCATAAATAAAATATAAATATTTTGTTAAATTTTAATTAATTTAAGTCTTTAACTTTACCATTTTCTCAAGCCCAACACTTAAATTTTAGCCCAACTATTACAATTACAAGTCCAAGTCCATTAAAATCCTTTATTTTAGTCTTTACCTACCCTACCTCACATAAGATAGTCACATTTAGTCACATTTTCTCTTAATTGAATCACTTTGTTTGTGTAATAATAACTTTAGTATTGCTTAATTGAACCGACTATAGCTTTCATGTGGATTGTTCATGTTCTAGGTGTTTGTGTCTATCGAGATACGTATGTCCTTAAAAAAATTATTACTTTCAAATCAAAAAAATCAGAAAAACTGAACCAAACCGACGGTTATGTTTCTTGTTTGGTTTGGTTTGGTTTTAGAAATTTTAAAAATTGGTTTGGTTTTGGTTTTAACCAATAACCGATCCAAACCGAACCATGAACACCCCTAATAGTATTATTATAAGTATTTTTTTTAAAAAGTAAATAAATTATATTTTGTCTTTCTTTTTCATTTCAAAACATTAAAGAATGTTTTATTTTATTTTTCTCAATTTTTAAATTTAACTTCCACATGACATGTTTAAGACCACAAGATTAAAAAATATATTGATATATATATATTTAATTTAAGAACATGGAAAAAATAAAGTTTTTTTCATTAAAAAGAAAAAATAACTTTGGATTTCAAAAATAAAAGTTAGGCCTCCTATTTAAATTTCGCTTTAGGCCACTAATTTGCTTGAGCCACCACTGATACCAAATGCAACATTTAAGTTGCGATCGCAAGGATATTCATCTAAACAATCTATCAAATCTCTGAATAATTTCCCAGAAAGTAAATCCTCCACCCCTACTATCTCTTAGTTATTAGCAGATTTCTGAAAGTAATTCCTCCAATCATATCTTTAGTTATTCGACCGACAATCTGCAAGGGTTTTTGAAAGTGGATGAATTTTTTTCACTTTTTCAAAATAGGCAAAATTTTGAAGTAGGATCAAAAGTGCATCAATATTGCAAACATGAAGAACTATTAGTGCTTCATATAAAAATTCAAGGATGACTTTGAGTCTTAAGTCAAATATGAGGGACTATTTTGGGCCTTCTCTCAACTAAAACTATCATTTCCCATTGAAAACTAAGTAGGGTTCATTAATGTTCAAATTTGAGTTGGAATTCTGAAAAAAATTCTTCAAGCAAAGATGAAAAACTCTTACCTCATCTCCATCTCTGGAAGGTACATTCAATTTCACTGCAAATTTGTTTATGTTTTATGCACTTTAGTAAATCAAGGAAATCTGATGAAATTGGATTTGGTTTCTTCATAATTTTTTGTGTCCGATATATGTTTGCTCTATACTGAGATTGATTAATTCATGATGAATATGAGAAGCCCAACTAAGGTACCAATGCGGCATTTCAGCTGAAATCGCACGAGTTTTCGTCTAAAGAAGCTATCGGTTCTCTGGATAACTTTCCCCTTCGTGAGCAAGTAAATTACTACTATCTCATTTATGATAGTAATTCCTCCATTGATATCTACCTGCTAGGGTTTCTGAAAATCAGTAAAAAAAATCACAGGACAGTGATGTTCAGAAATGGAAGAACACTCTGGTTGAAAATCCCAAACTCAAATTAAAGAAAGGTAAAATAAAAAAGGAAGTACAAAAGGTGATGAGTTTGGCGATCGCAGCAAAAAGGGATTTGAAAAAGCAAATCAATCTCGAACTTATTTGAGAGGTTGAGTATGAAATTTGAGGAGGTGTTGTTGCTTTTGCTGTGAACCACGTACTGTGAACTATGCTGCTTTCTATTTCGAATATTCATGTTTTGAAAACTCAAATATTGTGATACTCTTGCTGAACTATGCTGCTTTCTATTTCAAACTCAAATACTGTGATAGTCTAGAGGAACTGCACTGGTTGTTTTTATAGCTCCAGTCTCCCCACTTCTTTCTACTTTTGAAGATAATGTATCCGATAGAAGTACCAGAATCGCGAGTGCAGCTGCCCATAGCCAGTAGTTTGTTGCTTTCTTGCGCTTTAGTATAGCTATGGGAAGCTCGGTTCCTCTTGCACGTGTTGCTCTTTCAACTTGACAATTTTGGCCCTTCCTGACCTAACTAAGTCAAAATCAAATCTTACTATAAATATTCACAAACATTATTTATCTTACCTGACGAATAGAGGAACTGAATTGTGAGGTCGAAATTGCTTAGTGGTTGATAAGCTTTGATCGCCAATGTGGAATGCATATATATAAAGTGCGGCGGTTATCATTGCACACAACTGTGTGAAATAGACATGATTTTTTACAAAGTTGCAACCGAGAACACTCCACTTAGAAAAATAATAAATCCGTCCAAATTGAATAGTCTGTTGAATTGATTTGTTTCAAAGTCGACCTCCCAATCCGAATTTTCGTTGGACTAGAAACAATTGATCTTGCCATGTAACCAAATTTCTCTGTCGATACATAGCAGTGGCATCTGTTGGTGCCCTGAATGTGACAGTGACAAGAGTGAGACAACTAGTTTTAGTTATTTCGGGGATCATTTGTATTATGCCTAGTTTCCCATTCTGGAACAGAGTGGTAATGACCTTTTTATTTTCCAAAAAATGCAGTTTTCTTTCCTTCCCCAAAATAATAGTACTGTACTAGTTTTGTTAGGATTCCTATTAGATTTAATTGGATTTTGACTCATTTTTAAAATCAATTCACCAAAATAATAATACTTTTTAGTAACGTCTTAGGTTATATTTTTATTTTAAAAAAATTCAACCATGTAAAATATAAGGGTTGACGGCATTAAATAAAGAGACCTTACTAATAGTAAGGTTTTAAGCATAATATATTTTATAATTCGTTACCCGAAGACACGTTTTACGACTAAAATCTTTTTCACATATCACTTCTTTAGAATCAAATCACAGACCATCAAATTCTATAAATCTAAAATCAAATCTTGCAAATTTATCTATAAAACGTCGTGCTAGGAATCCTCTTGTAATATTCACACTTCATTAACTATTATGTGTTTCATGGTGGTTTGAAAATCCCTGGAGAACTGCTAGTCAGCGTGAGAGAAATTCCTAGACGTAAAGAATGTGTGAAGACTAACGAGTAACGATTTAATATATATATATATATATATATATATAGGTTATTTACTTAAAAAGGTAAAAATATAGAAAGAGAGAAAAAAATAAAAAGAAGATAAACTAACCCAAAAAAAGAAATAATAAAAATATTACTAATGATATCTCGAATAAATGATAATATGAAAAAAAATGAAAAAATGAAAAATGAATAAAAGATAAAATAAAAATAACAAATGAGAAAATAAAATAATAAATGAGAAAAAATAAAAGAAATCAACGATAGGACAAAGGGAATAAACGAGAAAAAGAATGAGGGTATGGGCTTTAATTTTTTTTTATTTTTTTTTAGAGAGAATGAGTATATCTTAAATTACTTTGAATTGAGTTATGAACATATAATTATTTGGAAAAACTACTTAACTATTATACACATGTTACTATCATATATATTATATTTACCTCTAGTTTAAAACAATTACACATACTAACACTTTTAATATTTATATCATATATTTTAAAAAATTTAATCAGATACACAAATTTCTTAAATATGATATTAAATAATTATCTTAAATTTAAACTCCTTAATTAATTGTCCATTAATAAGTTAATTTTTTTTACTCACATTTGTGGTTCCCTTCCCACGTCCACTTGCACATTTCCTTCATTCATTTTCTTATTCTTTCTTCCTTCTTCCTCTCAATCATGTTTTCTAATTCAAATCAACATTATTATATGTTGTGATATAGAGAAGCAGTAGAAGTTAGAAAGAATAAGGAAGGGGTAGAATAGTCTTTTACTAGAATTAGTTATAACAACTTATCCAATTTTCAGTTAGGAGAGTTGGTTATTAGTCGGTTAAGAAGATCAAAGGGCTATATATATAGCTCATGTACTGTATATGCTACTTAACCTCTCAATAAAAAACTCTTCTCATTTCTCTCTTTGCTTAGTTAAGCTTTCTCATTTGCGAACATGGTATCAGAGCTACTGCTTCACAGTAGATACTGAAGAAGTTGGAAAATCCATAGAATCAAAGAATCGGCTGTTGATTCACAGATTCACATGTGTTTTTGTTGCAGAAATTTCATACTCACAGAAGTGTGATTTCTAGAGGAGTGATTACTTGTTTCTAGTTTGATTCAAGCTTGAATTTGTACTGTTTGTTGTTCATTTGCATTTGCAACGAGTTTATTGCTGGATCAAGGGTCAATTTTCAAGTCTTCGATGGCAATTGATGGTGAAACTGCAGACCTGGGTCAAAACAGCTCAGGTACAACTGCTCCCTCACAAGTCAGCTCGATTCAGGGCTAAGGTATCGATTATAATCATCCTCTATTTCTCAATCCTACTGATGTTAGTGGCCTTAGTATTATTTCATTTCAATTGCTTGGTATTGAGAACTACACTTTGTGGAGTCGATCTATTAAGCTAGCTCTACTAGGGAGAAATAAGATTGGTTTAATTGATGGTACTGCTAGGAAGGAGATATTTGTTGAAGAATTGTGGGGGCAATGGGAAAGAGTAAATGATATAGTACTATCCTGGTTAATGAATTATGTATCCAAAAGTTTACTAAGTGGAATTGTTTTTGCTTCGAGTGCTTATAATGTTTGGACTGATCTGAAGGAAAGGTTTGATAGAGTAGATGGCTCTAGAACCTACAGTTTGCACAAAGATATTATATCATTACAACAGGGTACTACTTTTGTTTCTGTGTACTACACAAGGCTGAAGAGTCTGTGGGATGAGGTTGATATCTTAGTACCAGCTTCTTGTTGTAATTGTGACATATCCAAGGGGTTTGTTGCTCATATGAACAGGCATAAGTTGTATCAGTTTTTAATGGGCTTAAATGAATCATATCATCAAGCAAGAAGTCAAATTTTGATGATGGATCTATTACCATCCATTAACTATGCATATGCTATGATAGTTGGGGATGAAAGTCAAAAAGTTGTAGTTACTGGAGTTAATAGTATGGGGATGCTCTATGCTTCCTTGGAGTCATCAGTAGCCATGTATTCTAAAGCTGGTAGTAGTTCAGGAGTAAATCAGAAATTTAAGAGAAACTCATTCTTGATATGTGATTTCTGCAAGTGTAAGGGTCACAACAAAGAGTTCTGCTACAAGATTGTAGGTTATCCACCTGATTTTAAGTCCAAAAGAAAGGTTCAAGAGACTTCTCCTCCTGTTTATGGTACAACTGGTAACAGTCACTATAGTCCCACACCATCAACACATGCCAATCTCTCATATGGAATGAACACCAATGTTCCTCCACCTGGATGGCGAAATATCCCTGATCAATATCAGCCTCTTGAAGCTCCTAGTGTTACCAAAACAGTAAGTCCAGTTGAGAAAGAGGTCCAACTGTTGCTTCAAGGTTGCACATTCACTAAGGATCAGTATGATCATATCTTAAAAATGGTTCAACAGAAGTCAGAGTCTGCTGCTTCTGTGTGCAACACTGCAAATACCACATGTAAAGCATTTTTTGCTACTGAATACAGTAAAATATAGATTGTAGATACTGGTGCAACAAAACATATGGTGTCTATCTTGGATATGTTGAATATGAATACTATGAATAAGCTTGAAGTCTCTAAACATGTATATCTTCCTAATGGTGATACTACTCAGGTGTCTCACACTGGCTCTTGTAGCCTATCAACAATGAGTATTATCTCAAATGTCCTGCACATACCTGATTTCAAGTATAACTTGCTATCAGTTAGTCAAATCACCAAGGAACTAGGTTGTTTTGTTACCTTTTTTCCTCACTTTTGTGTCTTTCATAAGCTCTACAATGGAAAGGTGAAAGAAGTTAGTAAGGAAGAAGGAGGCTTGTACTTACTAGTGAAGCAATTAATCACCAAGTGTAATGACCAAGAAAAGGAGGCTGAAGCTGCATTTGCTGCTCACAATGTCAAAGAAGTAGATATGGAATTATGGCATAAAAGGTCGGGTCATGTGTCATCAACAGTCCTTTCTAGAATGTTTTCTATGAATAAGCAAAGTGTATGTACAATCTCTAAGTGTCTTGTGTGTCCATATGCTAAACAAACAAGGAATATGTTTCCTACTAGTAGCATAAAAAGTAGTACTTCTTTTGAACTACTTCATGTTGATCTTTAGGGTCCCTATAACACATCTACTATTGATGGCAATAAATACTTTCTTACAACAGTTGATGATTTTTCAAAGAATGACTTTGTTAATTTTTACTTGCTCATAAATATGTTGTGTGTGTTTCTCTTCAAACTTTCCTGCAATTTATACAAACTCAGTTTGAAAAGAAAGTCAAAGTGATGAGGACTGATAATGGCACTGAGTTTGTGAACTCAGGTTGTCAAAAATTATTCACAGACATGGGGATTTTGCATCAGAGATCCTGTCCTTATACCCCTCAGCAGAATGGGGTTGCTGAGAGAAAACATAGGCATTTACTTGAGATCACCAGGGCTATAAGACTTCAAGCTCATATACCTATTAGATATTGGGGTCATTGTGTGTTAGCTGCTGCATATCTTATTAATAGATTACCAAGTAGTGTTCTCAATTTTGAAACTCCCTATGAAAGGTTATATGGTAGTAAACCAACTCTATCTCATATCAAGACTCTAGGGTGCTTGTGTTTTGCTAAGGTACTTACTGAGCATGATAAGTTGCTGCCCAGATCAAGGTCAGCAGTTCTCATGGGTTATTACGAAATACAGAAGGGGTATATATTGCTTGATCTCAATAATAGATCTTTCTTTACAAGCAGGGATGTGTTGTTTAGAGAAGACTTATTCCCTTTTGCAAGATACACACCTCAATACATAAAAGAATTTTTGTGGATCCCATGCAGGAATCAGATGAGTTCAGTATTGAGTTTCCTTATTCAGGCCATATGGCTCCTAGATGCTCTCATGCTAATGTTTCTCAGGAGGTTCATAGTGTAGCACCTTCAGATGGTATTGATCAACATTGTTCTCAAACTGATAAGGAGGTGGTTTCATTAGACACAAATGTGTTTGACACTGAAGATGTGGATCCAAGACAAGTGTTTCAAAGGCTGCAACTCTTAATACTAATAAGAGATCTACTAGACAGAAGCTCCCACCCACTTGGATGAAGGATTTTGTATCTTTGACTGTAAACAAAGATGTCCAATATCCTTTGGGAAATTACATGAGTTATGCTCACATTTCCCCTACTTATCAATGCTATATTGCAGCAACATCTCACATTAAGGAACCTGACTCTTACTTAGAGGTTGTTCAGGAGGAAAGATGGGTCGAAGCTATGAAGGCAGAGATTCAGGCATTAGAAAGTAATCAATCTTGGGAGTTGACTGACTTACCTAAGGGGAAGAAGGCCATTGATTGTAGGTGGATTTACAAAGTTAAATGCAAGTCCTCAGGTGAGATAGAGAGATTCAAGGCAAGGTTAGTTGCCAAAGGATATTATCAGCAAGAAGGGATAGATTACAAGGAAACTTTATCACCTGTTGTTAAGATGGTAACAGTGAGAATCATAGTTTCTCTTTCAGCTTCTAGGCATTGACATATACATCAGATGGATGTGTTCAATGCCTTTCTACAAGGTGATTTAGATGATAAAATCTATATGCAGCTACCTCAGGGCTTTCTCAGTCAGTGGGAGAAAGTATGTAGACTAATAAAGTCATTTTATGGTCTCAAGCAGGCTCCAAGACAATGGAATCAAAAGATGACTGAAGCCCTTATCAATCTCAAGTTTAAGCAAAGCCAACATGATTACTCTTTGTTCATTAATCAGTCAGAAGAAGGGACTATCTTAGTGTTGGTTTATGTAGATGACATGTTAATTACAGGCAACAGTCTCAAACTGATAGAAGACACAAAAAAGACATTGCAACAAGCTTTTATGATGAAAGATTTAGGAGAATTGAAATACTTTCTAGGAATTGAATTTACCAGATCAGCAGCTGAAATATTAATGCATCAGAGAAAGTACACACTTGAGCTTATATCTGAAGTTGGCTTGACAACAGCCAAGCCTGCAGGGACCCCTATTGACATCAATGTCAAACTAACATCTAAACTATATGATGAGCATGTGAACAAGGAACAAGAGGAGTCATATGATCCACTGATTGATCAGACAATGTATCAGAGGTTGATAGGCAAGTTGTTGTATCTAAATATGACAATGCCAGACATATCATTTAGTACTCAGACATTGAGTCAATTTTTACAGCAACCAAAAAAGTCTCATCTTGATGTTGCACTAAGGGTGATTAGATATCTAAAGAAACAACCTGGTCAAGGTTTGTTATTATACAGTGAATTAGATGGACAAGTTACTGCCTTTTGTGATGCTGATTGGGCATCTTATCCACTCATCAGGAAGTCTGTAACAGGGTACATGATTAAGGTTGGTAAGTCACTAATATCATTGAAGGCAAATAAGCAGACAACAATGTCAAGAAGTTCAGCTGAAGCTGAGTACAGAAGTCTTGCTTCAACTGTGTCAGAATTGGTGTGGCTGCTGGGATTATTGGAAGAAGTAGGTGTTGAGGTCCATGTACCAGTTCAAGTATACAGTGATAGCAAGACTGCCATTCAGATAGCTGCAAATCCATTGTACCATGAGAGAACCAAACATATCGAAATTGATTGTCATTTTATAAGAGAAAAACTGCAAAATGATTGATCAAAGTAGAATATGTTCATACTAAAGAACAACATGTTGATGTATTGACCAAAGGGCTATCTAGATTACAATATGAGCATCTGTTATCCAAGCTAGGGGTTTTGAATATTTTTGCACCTCCTAGCTTGAAGGGGAGTGTTGTGATATAGAGAAGCAGTAGAAGTTAGAAAGAATAAGGAAGGGGCAGAATAGTCTTTTACTAGAATTAGTTATAACAACTTATCCAATTTTTAGTTAGGAGAGTTGGTTATTAGTCGGTTAAGAAGATCAGAGGGCTATATATATATATATAGCTCATGTACTGTATATGCTACTTAACCTCTCAATAAAAAACTCTCTCTTTTCTCTCCATTTTCTCTCTTTACTTAGTTAAGCTTTCTCATTTGCGAACATTATGCATATAGATTTGTTTCTATTGTTTTATTATTTGCATGTATATTGATTTTGTATCTAAGTTAAAAGTTCATAATGTTCTAAAGTTTAATTTTAAAAAGTTTTACAAATTAGGTTTTATATTTTTATTTTTTTATTTTGTTGTTTCTCAAACACTATAATAGTTGATCATTTTCAAAATCGGCTGCTTCTTGTTAAAGGTACTATACATTACATTATTATCCTAAATCAATCAACTTTTACTTGTTTATTTTCACTCGTGAGCTTCTTATTGCAGTGATTGACTCTTCATCCGCCAACATTCAAGCTAAGAATAGATCTAAGTATAGACACGGCCCCATCAAGATGGAAGAATAACGCCAAGATTTAATTAACAGAACAAATACGCCATTAGATACACATCAAGTGCAACAATGTTGGGTACACATCAGGTTTAGATGTATCTAGTTAAGTCATGTATCTGAACTATATGTATCTATGAGAAAAAACTTCAGAGCCAAAAAAGTTTAGAATTTTGAAAATAATTTCCCTTTTTTTTTGGATTAATGATAAGACATATACTCTACTATTGTGATTTGTTCCTAAATTCATGTGTTTCAGTTACATTCCATATTTAGATACACATAATTACATGTATATGCTTACTATGTATCCGAAATACATGTGTTTTGAATATAATGTATGAAATTGATACTTGATACATCAAATTAATACTAGATACATATAAAAGATACACGAAATTAAAATTAGATGATATAAATAGATACATGAAATTAATATTAGATCATATAAATAGATACATGAAATTAATACTAGAGACATATAAAAATGCACGAAATTTATGCTATATACTTCAATAATACATATGAATATACTTGTATGACACTCATGTATCTAAGTGTTTAGTTTGTTGGATACATTATATAT
>JAJOOO010026811.1:0-14669 GCA_029582685.1 Solanum piurae
TTGATTATATTTATGATGTACAATACTAACAAAATTTAAATATCCACTTTTGCATCGGTAGTAAAGTACAACTCAAATTACATCCAATCGTAACATTTCACTTTTTTTTTATATAAAAAAGAAGGTAATGTTTGTTTTAACTCCCTCATTTTATTGACTTCATTTTTTATTCAATTTTAAATAACTACAATGTCTCAAGCATCTCAAACATCCAACGCAAAAAACATTATTGCTCCATCTAAGTAAACGAAGATGTATTGCCTTTTGTTATATTGTTGTTTCATATAAATAAATGGGGAATGCGCAAAGGTGAATCTGAATACTTTCCAGAATTATTTTTTAATAAAAAAGAAGGTAATCTTTGTTTCAAATCCCTCATTTTATTGACTTCATTTTTTGTTCAATTTTAAATATCTCTAATGTCTTAAACATTTCAAACATTCACTCCATCTAAGTACACAAGAATGTAATGCCTTCCGTTATGTGTCTTCCGTGATGTTGTCTCTCCATCTAAATAAACGAGGAATGCACAAAGAAGGATCTAAAGTCTGTTAGGAATATTTTTCAAGATGAGAAAAAGTCTCATATATCCAACCCTGCAATCAATGAAACGATAAATAAATTTATAAAGTCTATGTATTACTGCATTAACATATAAAAGTTCATAATAAATCGATAAGATGATAGATAATAAGTATCATAAATGCCTAGAAAATTTTGTATAAAGCGTACAATGCATTATTCGTCTTATTAAAAGTTTCTTTTTTTTGTTTGTTCAAATCAATCTTCTTCTTCAAACATCTCTATGCTAGCCCAAACGACTCTTTTCCTAATGGATAATTCTCAAAGAAAGTTTAGCCAACCACTATTTTGATTTGGTTTGAATCCACTTTCTTCGTCAGATACCTTGTTAGCAGCACCGAGTGCACTAACCAAACTAAAAAGCACTTCAACTTTTTCTCCTTTCTCAATTGATTATATTTGATCAAGCTTATCAACCTTTCAATAGGGATGCTCTTGTTCTTGGTCACCTTGAGATAAATTTCACACTATTGAAGGACTTTGCTCATTTTTTATTCACGGTGTATGCTAACAACTCAATCATGTAATCAAAGCAAGTTTCTTTAAGTTGAAACAAGTTAGCTTATCTTTCACATAGAACCAGATGTCAAGTAACTTTTTTTTATTCTTCGTACATCGCAACAATATATAAAAAATCATTTATTTATTGTATTTAAAATGCTTCGATAAATGTCTCAAGTGTTCAAAATAGATTTACTTGAAATCATCATAGAACTTTTGATCAATAGGAATTTTTCTAAAGTGATCAAGATAAACCACCATCCCTACTCTTACAGAAATTTTTCTTAAAGTGATCAACTTCTTCAGCTTTATGTTTCTTACTACTGCAAGCATTAGAAATAGTTTCTTTAATGATTTTTTTATCTTTAGTCATACTTTACAATTTATAAGCAAAAATAAATTTGTAATGATCAATCTATCGACCACTTGTCTATTAACTTAAACAGAAAAATACTCTATCAAACATGCAAAACAAGTAGGAATAATTCTAGAAAGGAAGAATGCAAAAGACAAAAATCAGAACACCAATAATGTCTACTAAAACGTAGAAAAAAAATTCAAAATTGATATACAATATAAACATAAAAGTTCAAAAAAATTCTAATCATTATCCAAAGTAGAACACAATTAAAGATGCAGAAGCAAGAACACGAACTCAAAACATATCAAATTTTGACAAATTTAATCAAGAACAATTGATTTTTTTTTTGTAAAAATTCAAAATTCACTAAACTAAAATGCAACAAAAAAATAGTAAAACGGAGCAAAAACTGTCCGGGAAAGAAAATTGAACTTACCTGAGCACAAGAGGATGAATGTTTCGACTTGTGGAAGAAGATTGGAGAAAAAAATATTTCAACTCTTTGAGGTACTCAAGAAAATTGGGAAGAAGAGATGTAGAGAAGAGAGAGGAAAGTTATTAAATAATTAAATGAGTTTTAGAAAAGGTAGAATATATAATGAATATAAAAGGGACTTGATTGTATTTTTTATAAACTTCTATTTTATACCCAAGTTTTTAAATGTAACGACCGGGTTCCGTCGTTATAGAAAATCCAACGGAGAAAATTTTTGGATCGGAAAACTTTTTCGTAGTAACTTGGAATTTCCCAACGTAGTCAAGATTTGGACGAAATCAGAGTCATTAAAGTCTAGGGAAATATGGTAAAAATTGGGTGATCTAATTATGAATTTGATAATATGAGTAGATAGCTAAGACGTTAAGTAACCCGTACGACTTTATGGAATTGAATTCGGGTGAGTAGAACTCTCAGAATTGATCGTAGCGTGAACAAGTAGTTTTTGAGTGTCGTTGGTGGAAGGTGTGTTGTGAAATGGGGGTCTTGGAATTATTAATTTTGCTCACTAGTTCCGTGCAAGCCGCTAAGGCAGGATCTTTCCCGCTAGGGCGAGGCCGTTGTAGCGGGACGGGTGCCGCCATAGCGGGACAGACGCGACTTAAAGTTGGAAATAAACCCCAAAAATGTTTTATTCTGCAATTTTCGAACTTGAGAGCTAAGGAACGAACACTACAAGAAAAGTGTGAATTACATGGGGATTTTCCTGGGGATCAGTATGAAAATCTGTAGGAAACTTATTTTCCTGCAAATTTTCATACTAATCCCCAGGAAAATCCCCATGTAATTCACAGTTTTCTTGTAGTGGAACCCAGGGGTTTTCATGACAGTTTTCCACCATTCTTGAGGCTAAAGGTAAGATTTTCACTCCCCGAATCTATTTTTCTATCCGTAGAACATAATGTAGCGGGTAATTATCTATGGGGGAGGGTTTTGATCTGGAAATTATGGTGGAAAAAGCCCTAATCTGGGTACGTGGATCATGAGTTTGATCTAGGGTTGATAGAATTGTTGGTAATTCACGTAATTAGTTATTGTTTATTAATTCCCGTGTTATATTAATTGTTTGTAGACCAAGAACAAACGGAATAAATCTGGAAAGGGAAGAATCAAGTTTCTTAGAGGATTCAAGCTTGTTTCGAGGTAGGTGATGGTTGTGATTTCATGATTGTGTGATATATATTGGTTCTTGCTTCATTTTTATACGTGTATGTATGCGAATGTTGCACTATTGATCACACTAGTTGTAAATGAGATAGATGAATGATGAATGCCATGAATCATGACTTAATTGTATGATCTTGAAAATATACTTGTGATTGTGATTGTGGCTTGTTGAATGGATCGGGTGTTGCGTTTCGACACACTTACTTGGATCGTTTGCCACATTCCGGCATAAATATGAGATCGGTTGCCACGTTTCAGAATAAACATTGGATCTGGTAGCACGTTCTGGTATGCTAATAGTTTGGATTTGGGTTCCATGAGAGGACCAATGACTTGATGTAATTGCGAATCTTGAGAAATGTGATATTGCACGTTGTTCATAAATAATGATGATATTGTATATGTTCGGTGTATGCATGTTATTATTATGTTGTATTGACTTATGTATGTTAAACTTAGTGGGATAGCCACGTGGTGTTACCAGTACACTGTAGTTGTGTACTGATACTGCACTTGCTCTTTTTTTGTTGAGTACAGGGCATCTTCAGGTGTCTATCGACAGACGTCGCTTAGAAGATCAGTGATCGCTTCGAATTCAAGGTTGAGTCAGTTCTTCCAGGCTTCCATGAGCTCTCTTCTTGTTCAGTCCATTTCATTCGGACTTAGAGTAGTTCATTAGTTATCTTATGTTTAGTTGGGTTGTACTCATTTTCCTTTAGACTTTTGGTTCATTGTTAGAGTTTTGGTACATTGACTTTCAAGTTCTAGGTATTTACTTCCGCATTTGTTTAGTTGTTAGACTATTGGTTTGGAGTTTATGGGAGATCCCTATTTCTTTCCTTAGCATTTAACTTGCTTACATAACTTAAATGCCTTAGTGTTTGATTAAGTTGGTTTGCTAATTAGTATAAATGGTTCTCCCACCGGAGGGTTAGTGTTGGTGTCAATCACGATGGTCTGGATCGTGACATTAAAAATGTTAAAATGGCCCATGACCCCAGAACTCTACTCCACTTTTTCCCACTTTTTCACCTTTTCATAACCTAACCTTAAAAAATAAATCAAAAAGAAATTTAGTGGTTATTTATCAAAATGAATTTTGGTAGTGTCCCCTTTGCCAATTAATCTCACTTTTTTAGGGTTAGGTTATGAAAAGGTGAAAAGGTAGAAAAAAGTGGGGTAGGGTTGTGGGGTCATTAACCATTTTAATATTTTTAATATCACGACCCAGATCATCGTGATTGACACCCACACTAACCCTCCGGTGTCTACTGGTGGTTCGCCGGTGTCTCTACTGGCGAAGAGGAGAAGAAATGAGGAGGGAAGGAGAAGAAGAGAAGAGGAGAAGGAGGTGGTTGGCTATGGGGTTTTTCCGGGGGAGAGAAAGAGAGCGAAGGGAGGAGGCGAGGGGGAACCTCACCGGTGGTTGCGGCTGGAGTAGCGTGGTCTAGCCAGCCGAAGGAGAGTGGCGGCGAGGAAAGGAAAGTATGGAGGTGCGGCGCTACTGCTTTCTTTGAGAGGAAGAGGAGAAATGATTTAGGGGTTTTGGGGTGATAAGTATTAATATAGGAAAGAAAGAGTTGATGAATCAAGACCGTTGGATCTATTAAATGAATGAATGCAGGTCTTGGAGTGCTTTCAAATACAAAGTTAGAGTGTGGAGATTAATTGACAAAAGGGGACACTACCAAAACTTATTTTGATAAATAGCCACTAAATTTCTTTTTGATTTATTTTTTAGGGTTAGGTTATGAAAAGGTGGAAAAAAGTGGGGTAGGGTTGTGGGGTCAAGGACCATTTTAACATTTTTAAAAACTTGGGTATAAAATAGAAGTTTATAAAAATACAATCAAGTCCCTTTTATATTTATTACATATTCTACCTTTTTTAAAATTCATTTAATTATTTAATAATTTTCCTCTCTCTTCTCAACCTCTCTTCTTCTCAATTTTCTTGAGTACCTCAAAGAGTTGAAATATTTTTTTCTCCAATCTTTTTCCCCAAGTCGAAACATTCATCCTCTTGTTCTTAGGTAAGTTCATTTTTCTTTTCCGAACAGTTTTTGCCCCATTTTACTATTTTTTTTGTTCCATTTTAATTTAGTGGATTTTGAATTTTTACAAAAAAATCAATTGTTCTTGATTAAATTTAACAAAATTTGATATGTTTTGAGTTCGTGTTCTTGATTCCGTATCTTTAATTATGTTTTGCTTTGGATAATGATAACAATTTTTTTGAACTTTTATGTTTATAATGTATATCAATTTTGAATTTTATTCTACGTTTTAGTAGACATTAATGGTGTTCTGATTGTTGTCTTTTGCAATCTTCCTCTCTAGAATTATTGCTACTTGTTTTGCATGTTTGATAAAGTACTTTTCTGTTTCGACCAGTGATCGATAGATTGATCACTACAAATTTATTTTTGCTTATAGATTATAAAATATGGCTAAAGATAGAAAATCATTAAAGAATCTGTTTCTATTGCTTGCAGCAGTAAGAAACATAAAACTGAAGAAGTTGATCACTTTTAGAAAAATTTATGTAACAGTAAGGATGGTGGTTTATCCTGATCACTTTAGAAAAAATCTTATTGATCAAAAGCACTATGCTAATTTTAGAGCTGTCAATATGGGCTGGCCCACCCCATCCGGGCTAACCCATACAGTCTTTGAAATTTGATGGGTCAGGCCGGCTAGCCCATTTTTGGTGTGGGGCAGAAAATGGTTGGCCTAGCCCACAAGTACGTGTGCTACGGGCTTGCCGCGCCAGTCCTCTTTTCGTAAAAGTATATTTTTTTATAATTTTTTAAATTAAATTATAATTTAAAAATATTATCATAAATATCGACAAGATAATATTACATGATGTTAGTGTTACTACTTGTTAATCAAATCCACAAATAAAATTATATTTATAATATTTATTAAGTTTGATTTCAAGTAAAAGCATAAATAGCTAAATAAAAATATTAGCCTAATTGTTTTCCAATGATCATAATAAAACACAAAACTATGACGATATTCCATAGGCTAAGGCCTATGTAGTGATTCGTAGAAATTTTAGGGAATTTTTATTTTATGTAATACATATTTTATAAACATAATTTGTATTAAAATTGTAATATTTCAAACTTTAAACTAATTTTGAGTTTAGACTCTTGTTATTTTTAATACTCTATTTTATTTTTTATTGTTTAATTAATTTTTATTTGACCCACGGGCCGGCCCTATCCATATTTCTCAAGCCCCACAAATCGGCAGGCTTATTCAGGCCGGGCTAAAAAGCCCTTTTCTTAAATGGGCTCCAAAAATCGTAGCCCAACCCTATCAAATCACGGGTTAGGTCAGGCCGGCCCAACGGGTCTAGCCCATATTGACGGCTCTAGCTAATTTCAAGTAGATGTGTTTTGAACACTTGAGACATTTACCGAAGCATTTTAAATACAATAAATAAATGATCCGTTATATGTTGTTGCGATGTACGAAGAATAAAAAAGTTACATGTCATCTGGTTCTATGTGAACGATAAGCTAACTTGTTTCAGCTTAAAGAAATTTGCTTTGATTATGAGGTTTAATTGTTAGCATACCCCGTGAATAAAAACGAGCAAAGTCCTTCAATATTGTGAAAATTTTATCTTAAGGTGACCAAGAACAAGAACATCCCTATTGAAAGGCTGATAAGCTTTATCAAATGTAATCAATTGAGAAATTAGCAAAAGTTGAAGTGCTTTTTAGTTTGGTTCGTGCACTCGGTCTACTAACAAGGGATTCGACGAAGAAAGTGGATTCAAACCAAATCAAAATAGTTGTTGGTTAAACTTTCTTTGAGAATTATCCATTAGGAAAAGAGTCGTTTGGGCTAGCATAGAGTTGTTTGAAGAAGAAGATTGATTTGAACAAAAAGAAAAAAAACTATTAATAAGAAGAATATTGCATTGTACGCTTTATACAAATTTTTTTAGGCATTTCTGATACTTATTATCTATCATCTTATCGATTAATTATAAACTCTTATATGTTAATGCAGTAATACATAGACTCTATAAATTTATTTATCGTTTCATTGATTGCAGGGTTGGATATATGAGACTTTTCCTCATCTTGAAAAATATGCCGAACAATCTTTAGATCCTGCTTTGCACATTCCTCGTTTATTTAGATGGAGCGACAACATAACTGAAGACACATAACAGAAGGCATTACATTCTCGTTTACTTAGATGGAGCAATATTATTTTTTGCATTGAATGTTTGAAATGTTTAAGACATTATATATATTTAAAATTGAACAAAAATTGAAGTCAATAAAATGAGGGAGTTGAAACAAAGGTTACCTTCTTTTTTATTAAAAAATAATGCTAGAAAGTCTTCAGATTCTCCTTTGCGCATTCCTCATTTATTTAGATGAAACAACAATATAACAAAAGGCAACCCATTCTTTATTTACTTAGATGGAGCAATAATATTTTTTTGCGTTGGATGTTTGAGATGCTTGAGACATTATAGTTATTTAAAATTGAATAAAAATGAAGTCAACAAAATGAGGGATGTTGTAAATAACGAAATGTGGAGCTATGTAGCAAATTCACACTTCATGACTTTGGATATTTCCTTCATGACTTTGGAAATCTCCTTCATGACTTTGAAGGATTAGAAATATACTCCTACTTTCTGTATATACTCATCTTATATGTAGACACACATGCATTGACATGTTGGAAGGAAAACATTACTGCTCTTTCTCTCCATTTCTTTGTTATTTAATTTCTAATATTTTATTTTATAACACGTTATCAGCACGAAGTCTCTTATAAGGTATGTTTCGGTGATATAACTATTTTTATTTTCATATTCTAAGAACAAGTATACATTAGAATATTTTCAGTTTTTATGTTCTCTAAATAATATAAGATGGTAGTAAATTTTATTAATTAATGAAAATAAAATTTCTTATTAAAGAATACTACATATGATATTCTTAATTTTCAATGGTTAAAAGTTTATTATTTTAATGAGAAAGGACATAAACTCACCACTGAAGTTGTCTCGAATTTTCAAAAAGACATCTTAACTTTGCAACCGTCCTATTACCCCATTAAACAATATTAAACTGATATTAATATATCATTTTTCGATCAGCCCCAGATTTTAGAAAGTAAGTGTGTACACTCACCAATCATTACATGACATATGTTAATTTAATTAAAAATATAAAAAAATTCATTCTAAGTTTTTTCTTATATCTTTTTTTTCTTTATTTCTCTCTCTCTCTCTCTCTCTCTTACTTTTTGACTTATTTTAATTTTGATTTCATCTTAAATTAACCTTCATCTTCCACACCCCTCACCCCCACTTTCAAGTTGATCCATCCTTTCATTTTTTTTCTTCACCTCCCACCCTCACCCCACCTCCCACATCAAGTTGAACCCCTCTCCCATTTTTTTCTTTTCTTTTTTCTTATTCATATCCAATCAAATTCTTTATTTCAATGGTTTTTTATTTTAAAATATCATACTATTTTCTAGACTTTATTGAATTATTCAATTATTTTTCTAAGAAAATTTAAATTTTTGAGGTATCATCAATTACTCGTTTTCATATAACTTCAAAATTAGAAATTATAATTTTAAAAGCATCAATAACTCCCCGAAAATAGAAAGAACTTGATTGAAATCGGATAAAAAAATTATATGATACCTCCTGATCATCTTGAAATCTAATGGTTTTATCAAATTGTTCGAAGTGTAAGAAAATATTTAGATAAAGTTTTAAAATTAAAGAGAGTAAAACTAATAGTAGTAAAAAAGGAAATTTGAAGTTGTGGTTAAAATGGTGACATTGAGAGTAAGAAACTTCAATGGATATGACAATGAATTTTTGACGAAGAAAGAAGAAAGGGAAAAAATAATAAGGAAAAAAAGTTAAAATAATAAGAAAATATACTTTATAATAAAATACTTGTAAAAATAAAATCATATTATTTATTTTAGGTTGATCTCTCTCTTTGAGAGAGTGCGTAATAATATCAGTTCTAGATTGTTTACTGGGGTAATAGGACGCCCACATAGTTAAGGTCTTTTTAAAAAAAATTGGGACAAGTTCAGGTGACACTTTATTTCTTTTCTCTATTTTAATCTAATTTGACTATTTTATGATAGTTTTTATCATGTGAAATTTGTCAAAATTGGAGTTCGTGGCACTTAATATTTCTGGCAAAAATTATTTATCATGGGTACTCGATGCTGAAATTCACCTAGACGCTAAAGGTCTTGGTACCACCATTACTAGGGTAATGCAGCATCGAGTCAGGACAAAGCGAAGACTATGATTTTTCTTTATCATCATTTGGATGAATGATTAAAGGCTGAATATTTGACAGTGAAAGATCCACTTGAATTGTGGACTGGTTTAAAGGAAAGGTATGACCACCTTAAGGCAACAATATTGACAAGGGCTCGTTATGAATGGATACGCTTACGATTACAAGACTTTAAAACTGTATTATGTTGTTTATAAAATAACTTCCCAATTAAAATTATGTGGGGAAAATATAACAGATGAGAATATGTTGTTAAAGACTCTTACTACTTTTCATGCATTAAATTTGGTGTTAAAGCAACAATACCATGAAAGGGGATTTAAAAAGTATTCTAATTTAATCTCATGCCTTCTTGTGGTTGAGCAACATAATATCCTTTTATTGAAAAATCATGAAGCTCTTCCTACAAGAACTACTCCACTACCGTAAGCAAATGTGGTAGAAGCACATGGCCAGTTTGAAAGCAGACAAAATAAAAATCGAGGCCATAATAATGTGCGTGGACGTGGCAATGATAAAAAATGATATAATAATCATCGTGGTAGTGGTCATTATAAAAGAGAGAACAATATGGGTTCTAAGAGTAATCCTTTAAGAGGCAACTGTCATCGTGTGGCATGAAAGGTCATTGGAAGAAAAATGTCGGACGCCTGAGCATTTTGTCAGGCTTTATCAAAATTCCTTTAAAAGAAAGATAAAATAGAGGTGGTACATCTTCTTCTATGCTCGGGTGGAATCACACTTGACATTTGAAAATAATGTTGAGGCAAGACCTTCACAAAAGTAAATGATAATATTTAAGCAAATTTGGCTTTGAAGAATGATGATTTTAATGACCTCAATGATATTACTCATTTGGAGGTTGAAAACTTCTTTGGAGATCGTAACTGATGTTTGATTTTATTTTATGATGTAGAATATGTTGTTGTTTTTATGTGCTTTTGATTATCATTTTTTTATGTTACTTTTATTTCAAAATTTTAAAATAAATAATATAAAGACTTAAGTTTTCTTGCAATGTTGCTAGTTATCTTATTTCTTATGGTGTACTTTTATTTTATGAAGATAATAAAATTTCTTAGTCTTCAATTGGATCCAAGATGAGTGATGGAAATATGTGCCTTCTGAATAGTGCAACGACTCACACTATATTGAGAGAAAAGAAATATTTCTCTCATTTAATTATGAAAGGGGTCAATGTTAATACAATATCTTGTAGTACAAAAATAATTGAGGGCTCAGGGAGAGCATCATTATTACTACCCAGGGGAACAATATTGATCATTAATAATGATTTGTATTGTAGTAAGTCTGAAAGAAACTTGTTAAGTTTTAAGATTATTCGCCAAAATGACTATCATATTGAGACTGCTAATGAAGGAAATGTTGAATACCTTTATATTACTACAATAAAAGAGGGAAGAAGATTTGCGCATGAAAAATTATATGCACTTTCTTCTGGGTTGTACCACACAAGTATTGATGTGATTGAATCACATGTCAAGATGAATAAAAGGTTTATTGATCATAATGATTTCATCATTTGGCATGACTGGTTGGGTCATCCCGATTATAATATGATGCGCAGAATTATTGAAAATTCACATGGGCACACTTTGAAGAATTTGATAATTCTTCAATCTAAAGAATTCTCTTGTGTTGCTTGTTCCCTAGGGAAACTGATTATTAAACCATCAGCAACTAAGGTTGGGACTGAATCCCCTACATATCTAGAACGTATACAAAGTGATATATGTGGACCAATTTACCCTTCATGTGGACCATTTAAACACTGTATGGTCTTGATAAATGCATCTACAAGATGGTCACATGTGTGCTTATTATCAACTCGCAACATGGCTTTTGCGAGATTGTTGGCTCAAATTGTAAGGTTGAGAGCACAATTTCCAGATGATACTATAAAGACTACCCGTCTTGATAATGTTGGTGAATTTACATCTCAATTCTTTAATGATTATTGTATGTCCATTGGAATAACAGTTGAACATCCATTGCTCATATTCATACTCAAAATGGTCTAGCAGAATCATTGATTAAACGTCTTCAATTGATAGCTAGACAATTACTAATGAGGACAAAACTTCATCTTTCGGTATGGGGGCATGCTACTTTGCATTCAGCAACACTTGTTCGCATAAGGCCAACCAGTTTTCATGATTTCTCTCCATTACATTTGGTTTTTGGGAAGGAGTCAAATATTTCCCATCTTAATTTTTTTGGATGTGTGGTATATGTTCTAATTGCTCCATCGCAGTGCAGAAAGATGGGTCCCTAAAGAAGGTTGGGAATATATGTTGGGTATGAATCTCATTTTATTATAAAATATTTGAAACTTATGACTGGAGATTTATTTACAACAAGATTTGTTGATTGTCATTTTGATGAATCTGAATACCCAACATTAGGGGAGAAACATAAGAAATTTGAAAATGAGATAGATTGGAATGTAGTACCACTATCTCATTTAGATCCTCGAACAAATCAATGTGAACAAGAGGTTCAAAAGATGATTTATTTGCAAAATATTGCAAATTAACTGCCAGATGCATTTACTAACCTTCCAAGGGTTACTAAATCTCATGTTCCATCTGCAAATGCTCCAATTAGAGTTGATATTTCGATAGAACAAATTTTTAATGCAAATGAGTCTAGACCACATCTGAAATGTTTTAGACCAATTGATTCTAAGGATAAAAATCCTCGACAAAGAAAAGAATAAAATGATCATAATATGAAAGCGAGTGCTCAAGGAGAGCCTCAAGACATAATAAATGATGAGACAACAGAAAATGTTGACATATCTGAAAATAATGCGAATGAAGAGATCTCAATAAGTAATATCTCAACAGGGAAAAGGTGGAAGAGAAATGATGTTGTCGTTGATAACATTTTTGCATATAATGTTGCTATTGAAATAATGCAACAAGATGAGGATCATGAATCAAAATCTGTCGATGAATGTAGATGGAGAAATGGTTGGCCAAAATGAAAGGACACAATTCAAGCAGAATTGACTTCACTTGAAAAATGTGAAGTTTTAGGATCAATAATACAAACACCTGAAGCTGTCAAGTGATGTTTGCATAATCAAGACACAACTTCCGATTCAAGTGTCTACGATCGTACAATAGTAATATACCCCAACCGAATGGGTTGGGGTCGAGTCCCAAGGGAGCCGTTTCTGAGAATTAAGAGTTAAGCGCAAATATGCTAGAGTTAACCATAGCTGAAAATATTATCGAGTAAAAACATAATAAATTAAGGGGTTGACACGAATGTCAATTATCAATGGGGGGTTTGTAGTTGATTAACAAATAAAATAGCGAAAATACAAAGATGCGAATATAGGAGACGAGATTCTTGGGATGTGATAGGAATATGGGATAAGCAACACAATCGGGTAAATGCTATTGATAATCAATTGTTGAACATTTGTAACTAAGCTAGACTTTAGTAGGGGTAAATTCTCTCTCGAGCAACTTACCCCGAATCAACTCGGTTTCTCTCGAACACCGAGTTGCCGCTTTTAAGCACAACCTCCGCCTTAGCCCATTCACTCTCTCGAACTGAATGTGTGGGAAAAGGTGTAACATCTCACACCTAGAAACGACTAGATAGAGTTTAAAATCTGAAATTTATCATTTTTGGAAAGCATGTGGAAATCTGGAAATTTTTGTCTAAGTTAAGAAAGTGAGTTTTGGTCATTTTCAAACGATCATAAATCCTAGCTCAGGATGAGTTAGGTATAGTTTTGGATATGGTAGGAAAGCTCTTGGAATGATCTTTCCAACGCCGCCAAGTTTGCGCAATTCCGAGTTCGGATGAGTGAGTTATACCTTTTGGAAGTTGGACTGTTGATTTAAGGAAAGTCCAAATCCGGATTTTTGAAGGGTAATTTGGTCTTTTCCTTACCCTTTTATTTTAATTCATTTTAGTAAATTAATCAAGGGTCTAAACTGAACTTGTTCAGTTTTACCCTTTTGGAAAAGAGCTGGGGTTTTAGAGAAGAGAAAAGAAGAGGAGGAGAAACAAGGAGATCGTCGAGTTTAGCTTGTGGAATTCGTCGGGGGTGATTCCTACAAGGTATGTGAGTCTATCTCAATGTTGGGTTTGTTCACCCACATGCCAAGCATGTTTGATTCAGCGATTTCATCTCAAAAAGATTGAATATTAAATGTTCTTGAATGTGGTTCTTGAATTACTTTCGTTCTTGAGCATGAGTTGGTCTCTTTGGAATTCTTGATGATTAGGGTGTTGTTTCTGGAGTTATTTGAGTTAAATTCTTGTGATTATGGTTTGGGCACATAAATCTAAAGTGAATTTGAGAAGAAGAATCAAGTTAGAATGATTTAGGGTCAGAAAACGAGTTAGAAGGTTCGTCTGAATTTTTGCCTAAAGGAAGGCTGGGGGACGCGCCCCCATAGCGCCAGGAGGGCTGGAGCGGCGCGCCAACAGTGCACCAGAAATGAGCCCCAGTAAAATGAAAACCTGGCGCGGCGCGCCAGGGACGCGCCCAGATCGGCGTTTTCACCTGTTTTTCGTCCTTCAGTCCTTTTAAGTCCCTTTAAAGTGTACTAACGTTTCCCATTGATCCTACCTACTCTAAGTGACTTCTAAACATCTAGAAATCATCCAGAAACATGAATCATAATCTTGAATCCATAATTCAATTCAAGGAAAGTTAAGTTCAAAGTCAAAGAAGTTAAGAGTCAAGTCTAGAAGTTAAGAAGCAAGTCAAAGCAAAGGTTCTTAAAGTTTTCAAGGGTCTTTAACAATGTTTTAACGTCATTTTAAGACCTAAGTTTTGAAGTTAAGCAAAGAGTAAAGCTATGGTTTGAAGTTCTTTTCTTCAAAGATATATATGGGGACTGTGTATTCCCAAAGAAGTTTTAAAGAACTGTTGTCACATTTAAACAAGATTGGAAGCTGAGATTTCCAAATAGCCTTCGTGATAGTTTTCAGAAAAGAGTAATCGTTTTCTTAATGAAGCAAGAGGGGAAACTGAGATTTCCAAGATAGCCTTTGAGCTAAGTTTTTGAGCAATTATCACAAATCAGCATAAAGAAATATGTTTTTAAAAACATAAGAGCCAGTACATTTTTGGGAGTAGTATTGAGCACCGAATTGGGGGAGCGTTCAAAGAACCCACAACCCCCATAGAACCATGTAGCCATCATGGGTAGAAGAGGTTCATACTTTTTAGATGAATCCTTTTCAAA
>JAJOOO010026812.1:0-13598 GCA_029582685.1 Solanum piurae
TGGTGAGTCCTCATTCTTCGAGGACTAGTGACATGTTTATCTTTATCGCTTTTAGTCTTTAGTTTCAGTTTTTCTAGATCTAGTTGGGGCATGTCCCAACATTTCTAGTCAGTTTAGAGGCTTATTTCAGACATAGTTAGATTCAGCTCAGTATTGATTTAATATCTTCTTGTATTAAACTCATCAGTTATCATTTATCTCAGTTATAGTATATGGGTATTTCCCATCTTTTCATTTTAATTATGATTTAGCTTCCGCATCAGTTTATTATCTTTAGTATGCTAATGATCATGCCATCAGGGTTAGCTTAGGATCACTTGTGGTCCTAGGTCCCGTGTCCGCGTCTCGAGGGTAGTTCGGGGTGTGACAGGATTACCTCCGTCAAGGGGGCTGCTATGGTACTAAAACCTTTGACAAATTGCCTATAAAAACTAGCCAACCCCTAAAAGCTTCTATCATCGTTTATGGATTTCGGAATTGGCCAATTCTTAATAGCATCACTTTTAGACTCATCAACCTCAACCTCTCTTGAACTCACAACAAAACCCAAGAAGACAACTTCATCAACATAAAATGAACACTTATCAAGATTAGCATAAAGTTGTTCCTTCCTAAGCACTTCAAACACACATCTTAAATGCTCAACATGATCATGCATGGTCTTGCTATAAATCAAGATATCATCAAAATAGACAACCACGAATTTCCCTATAAAGGGCTTCATCACATGATTCATGAGACGCATAAAGGTACTAGGAGCATTAGTGAGACCAAAGGGCATCACCAACCATTCATATCGACCAAACTTGTTCTTGAATGCGGTTTTCCACTCATCACCGGGGTTCATCCAGATTTGATGATAACCACTCCTAAGATCAATCTTAGAAAACACACAAGAGCTATTCAATTCATCAAGCATATCATCTAACCTAGAAATAGGATGATGATACTTTACCGTAATTTTGTTGATGGCTCGACAATCAACACACATACGCCATGTTCCATCTTTTTTTGGAACCAATAGAATCGGCACGACACATGGACTCATGTTGTCCTTCACATAACCTTTGTTAGGAGTTCCTCAACTTGCCTTTGTAACTCCTTGGTGTCCTCCGGATTGCTTTGATAAGCCGACTTGTTTGGTAATTGTGATCCCGACACAAAATTAGTTTGGTGCTTAATTCCCCGAAGAGGGGGCAATCCAGTTGGAAGATCCTTAGGGAAAACATCATCATAGTCCTGCAAAAGAAAGGAAATAGAATTGGGAAGATAAGAATGAGATTGGTTAGATTGTAGCACATGATCCCTATGTGTGATAAGGATCAAAGAGCTTTCTGACTCAATTTCCTCCCTTATCTCTATGTAATTAACCAAAAATACTTGGGCCTTTCCTTTTAACTTCTTCCTCTCCTCCTCTTCCTTTCCCTCGGCCTCCACATGTTCCTCCTCACTCCTCCTCTTCTCTCTCAACTCACTCATTCTTTGATATGCTTCATTGACTTGAGAAAGTGACATAGGATGAAGAACATACTTATGATCATTCAACACAAGTGAGTACTTATTGGTCCTCCCATCATGTTTGGTTGAACGATCATATTGCCAAGGTCTCCCGAGTAGCACATGACAAGCCTGCATTGGGACCACATCACATAGAACCTCATCTTGATACTTCCCAATCTTTAGCTTGATCAACACTTGTCGATGCACTCTCAATTCTCCACACTCACTCAACCATTGAACCTTGTAAGGTGTAGCATACTTAGTGGTAGGAAGTTTCAAGAATTCCACTAAAGCGGTGCTAGCAACATTCGCACAACTCTCACTATCAATGATTAAGGAACACACACTATCTTTGATGAAGCATTTGGAGTGAAATAGATTCTCTCTTTGGCTCAGATCATCTATTGCTTTACTAATCATTGCTCGCCTCACCACATATAGAGGAACGATGTTCTTTCCTTCTTTGACACAAAGGTCTGGTTCCTCATCTTCCCCATCTTCAAACTCATCCTCTTCTTGAGGATCTTCTGCATATTTCACTGCTGGCTCTTCCTCTACACTAAGATATATTTACCCTCTTTGCATTAGATCATTCAATCGATTGAGACACTCACGAATCATATGACCCCATACCCTACATTTGTGACATTGAATACCTTTAGGCAATTTGGTTGGGTCATTGCTACCCTTTTATCTTGGCGTGTACTTTGGAGTGTTCCCTTCGAAAGGCTTTTTCTCATAAGTCTTCTTGACATCTGACCATTTTTTCCAACCCAACGATGTTTGAGCTCCCCCTTTATTCTTGCTCCAAGAATTGGAAGATGAATTCTTGTACTTAGAGACTTTCTCCTTCTTGAATTCCATCTCTATCTCATGGGCTGCCTCAAAGACATCATTCAAGGTAGCAAACCTATGAATGGTCATCTTCGAAGAAATATCTTTGTTCAACCCTACCTTGAAGCGGATTACAGAATGCTCTTCAATCTCTCAATATTCTAGCTTCATGACTATGCTTTGGGACTCATCATGATAGGCTTCAACGCTTCTACTTCCTTGCCTCAAGTTATACAATTTGGCAAGTAACCCTTGGCAGTATCTCTCTGGCACATACTTGGCTCTCATCAATCTTTTTAATTTGGGCCATGGTGGAGGATGACCTTTTTGAACGACCAAGTGATACCTATTCATGTATTTCCACCATGTGATAGCACACCCTTCAAATTGAGCGATAGCATAAGAACTACTTTTGACTTCCGTCAAGTCATTGACATTGAAAAGTCGGTCACATTGTGACTCCCATTCTAGATAAGCATCGGGGTTGCATTCCCCTTTGAATGATGGAAGAGTCGTTTTGATAGAGTTGATGCCAACATCTCGGGCTCCATGGCCACCTTGGTCGTTGTGATAGTAACCCCTTTGATGTCCTCCTTGATAGCGGTTACCATGTACTCTAGATTCTTGACCAACTTCTTGATTGACGTTGACTTCCCATTATTATCTACCTTGAGGGTGGTTCCCATGTTGTCTTCTATCATATGGCATTGGACCTTGCAAGATTTGACCTCTTGGTCGATTCCTTGGTGACTCATTCCATGGCGCTTCTTCACCTTCACCTTCATATCCTCCTTGGTCCCCATCATTCCTCACCCCATTCATGGGATTTGGTTGTGGTTGCGGTCTTTGGTAGGGAAGATTTTGGTTAAGTGGCGTTTGGTAAGGATTGTTTTGATTTGGTGGAGCTTCTTGGCTAAGCGGGAAATGGAACGGTCGATTGGTACTTTGGCTATTTGAACCCAATTGATTGAAGGTTGGGTGCAAGACTTGGTGGAGGGTTCCGGGTGTGAGAGTAGGAGAATTAGTGTGATCGTGCCCACTTGTAGAAGAACAATAAGTAGCTTGTGGTGTAGAGTCATTGGAGTTGACTCAACCTTCCACATTGGCCAGCCTACTATCAATCCTTGATATATCACCTCTCACATTGTTCAACGCTTCCATTAAAGTTTCCAAGGTAATTCCTCCCGTAGGTGTTGGATAGTTTATGTTTCCATTGTACCTAGCAATAAGACAACTCATAAAAACAGCAAACAACGTTAGTGTTAGTAAAAGAACTCACAATCACTCGTTCTTACACACCTCTGATTGCCTTTCAATTAGCGCGGCTAATGTTGACAGTTTATACTCAGGCGGTCACAAGGTACCAATTTCTACTCTTGGTCAGAATGGATTCTTGTTTTAAGAAGAACGGACGACTCGATTAAACAAACGGACTTGAATCAAGAATTAACTACGAAGTAAAATGAAAAAAGCACGAAAAGAAAAGGTACAAACAAGAAGTGAATTCAATAACCAATGGTCAACAAGTAGAGTAATTACGAGTTTAAAATCGGTTTAGGATTCTTGAGAACATTTGAGAATCAAAAGAAAGAAACTAATAATTTAAAACCTGAGATTAGAAGTGTAACTTGAGTGTCCGATCGCCGAATGACCTGTTTTCTTTGCCAAAAGTGAAATTCAGCTTGCCAACTTGAAGATGGACTCGCCAAAATCAACAATTTGTCAAGGCAACTCGGTGATATGGGTGGAAGTTCGGCGATGCGCCGATTGGACTCGGCGAACAGGGTTGATCTTGCCGAAATTTCCAGTAGCTACCTCGAATTAGCAACCACTTCAGTGACCAACCTGCCCAAAGGGCGAGGTGCTGAGTGGGTTAGGTGATCCCTGCTTTAGCTCGCCTAATGGACCACTGCTGCTTCTTCAAAATTCTGAAATTCGAACTCATGTGGTCTCTCCTCCCCCCGCACTTGTCCTTTTGTACTTACCTTTTTTTGGTAAAATCCCCTTTTACAAACACCTTTACTCTTTCTCTTTCTTCATTTTTAGAATCAAACTCTTTCTTTTCAAATATTCCCTTCCTTGAAGATTTGAATGCTCTTCAAGAACATCAAGTACAAGATGAACCCAAAATTAAACCCTCAAAATTTTTGTCTCAGAATTTCATGAAAATTGAGGTGTAGGCTCTCTTTGATATGTGGAACAACACCCAATACTTTTTATCCCTCAATTTCTACCCAAAACCTTCAGATTTCAAAACCTATTTTGATCTTCTTCAAGCTTCTTCAAGTCTTCAATGGTAGAATCTTCAATAAGGCACCAAACTCCTTCCAATCTCTGCCCTAGACTCAAATGGGGTTGGAGAACACTATTACAACCTTAGGAACTCAAACAAGACTCAAATCGACAAGACCCATTTCAACAATTTTCTCAAAAATGAGTTTGAACAGAATTTTTTTTATTTTTTTTGTAACAAAACCCCAAGACTAGAATTGTAGGAACGAATCTAGACTCAACTCTGATACCAAATGTTGTAATTCCTATAAGGGAATGACACTAAAATGCGGAAATCAAAGACGGAAATTAAGGATAGATAGATAGACACAAAAAGCAACCAAAGGGTATATTAAACCCAATGACCTCGATTCGTTAATCCTACAATAAACATCTAACTCTTACGATGACCTCAAGAGAATCGATAACCCTAGCAACCAACGTTTCTAACAAAAGGCAACAAAAGCTTAACCAAGCTCTAAACACTCAAACATGAGTTTTCAGTTTTCAACATTCAAAATAATCTAAGTCTAAAATGAACCCAAACTAGCTATTTATAGTTTTAGGATAAAAGGGCCCAGAAGTGACCCAAAGTGACAAAAGGCGAGCCAAGTTGGGCTAGTCAAGTGGCTTGGGCGATGCGCCGACCTGGTTGGTGAGTATTCTTGTGTGGTCTTCAGCTCTGGCCACATTCTGGAATATTAGGCGAGCTGGGGCCATCGCCTAAGCCCTTGGGCGATGCGCCAAGTGGCTCATGCTTTCCAAAAGTACCTTGCCATGCAATCTTCAAGGTATGAAAGCCCTTGCTTGTCATCAATACCATCTCGAGCACCTCCATCTTCATGAATAACCCTTGCATCATTTGAAGGTCTTGATCTTGGCTTCTAGTGAATGGCCTTGATGTAATTCGGATTGCATCAGCTTGAATTTTCCTAGGATCAGTAGAAACACCCTCAAAAGATATGAAATGGCCTAAATATTCCACTTTAGAAATCCCAAACACACATTTGGATTGTTTTGCCAATAAATGTTGTTGCACCATGATATCAAAACCAATTTGTAGATGAGTAAGGTGTTCATGTAAGGACTTTATATAGACCAGAATGCCATCAAAAAGACCAAAACAAACTTCCGCATGTATCTTTGAAAAATATGGTTCATCAGACATTTGAAAGTGGAAGGTGCATTAGTCAATCCAAAGGGCATTACCAAAAACTCATAATGTCCCATATGAGTTTTAAAAGTTTTTTTGGGAATGTCCTCCACAACCATTCTGATCTAGTGGTAACCAGATCTCAAGTTCACTTTGGAGAACAATTTGACTCTTGCTAGCTCATCCAAAAGATCATCTATAATAGGAATAGGTAACTTATCCTTTACTGTGCTTTGTTTAAGCTCTCTATAATCAACACATAACCTCCATGAACTATCTTTCTTTCCCACTACTACTACATGAGAAGAGAATGGACTATTGTTATACTTGATGACACCTTGCTTAAGCATATCATTAACCAACTTCTCTATAATGTTCTTCTTCAAGGCTGAGTATCTGTGAGATCTGATATTAACAATTTTAACCCCAGGTTCCAGAGGAATTTTATGATCAGATGGTCATCTCTGTGGTGGTAGTGCCACAGGTTCAACAAATATCCTGTTATACTGGTCAAGTAGTTGAGCAACCTCAGGAGGAGTACCTTCCTCACTAGACAAATGTAAGGAACAATGTTGACCCTCAACCATTGCACCACCATGTGAAAGTAATATCTGTAACAGGAACAATTCTACTTCATCTTCTGACAATTTGTTTATAGCCTTAGAACTAGCCAACTTACATTCCTCATGCACACCCTTAAGTACATGTTGTTTGCCTTGGTGAGTGAAAGACATAATAAATTCAGTAAAGTCCATAGTCACTGGACCTAAGGTCTTCATCCACAAAGCCCCCAAGACTATGCCATACCTACCAATAGGCAAAACTATCATATCAAAATAATAAGTGGTACCCTACAACATTCATCCAAAAAAATTGACTACTCTTGATGTAACTTCCCTAGAAATATTACCAAGGTTAATATAGCTTACTGGAGTATGAATAACTGTGCATCTCAACCTCTTTACAGACTCCACATCAATGAAATTATGAGTACTCCCACCATCAAGTAGAATTTGTACTGGTTTGTTACCACTGTATCCCATCACCTGAATAGTTTGAGCTCCATTAATATCTGCAACTGTACAATATGAGATCATAGGTGTTTAACCTTCAACTGTTGTCATTTTAGTGTCCTATGCTGGTTCAATAATAGAAAAATCTATCACAGGTGTTAACTCCTCCGCCAAATAGTCATCTAGCTCCATCACAAACATATGCTTAGGCAGGTTGCATTTGTGTCCAGGGATATACTTTTCATCACAAAAGTAACATAGTCCCTGAGCTCTTTTTGCTTGCATCTCAGCAAGTGAAATGGTCCTTCTAGATCTAGGATTACCACCATTAGGAGTGTTGGCCATGACCCTCTAGAATTTTGTTGGTAACTGTAGTTGGAAGATCTAGCAGTAAGTAAGTCCTTCTTTTCTCACAGAGTGATTACTTAGATCAATTGGCCTAGATCCTCTAGCATTTGCAGATAAGGTTGCCTCAGCCAATCTAACTAATCTATAAGCCTTTTGTAGAGTTTGAGGTTCATGCATCATAACAGTACCCAATGGCTCCTTCTTCAGTCCACCCAAAAGCAGGAAACATCTTGAGGTCCAGTTAGGTTGCACTACGCCAACAACTTATCAAATGAAAACTGAAACTCTCTAACTATGCCTATTTGTCTCAATTGTTTCAACTCCAACATGGGATCAAAGAAATCATCCCCAAATATTTCTATATAGCTGCTAGATATTCATCCCAATGAAGTGGTACAAGAGAATTTCTGCATTTTAGATATGATTGGTGCCAAGCTAAGGCTTCATCATCTAAGTTCATAGCAACAAGTTTAATCTTATAATGCAAAGGTGTTTCATCTACTGAAAAATATTATTCGATCCTATATAGCCAAGTTTTGAGATTCTCACCATTGAAACGAGGGAAGTTGATGTTATGATTTCGAATGTGATTAACTTGGTGGGGATTAGATCCAAGAATACCCGTTGTCAATGGAGGCCCCATGTCTCTAGGAATTGAGGAAGATGGGGAAATGGTGGAGATGGAATCCATCCACTGAATCCTTGAGAGCATTCACGATTCTCAACACCTCAGTTTGCCTCTTATCCATGTCTGCCTTCAATTCCATATGGTTCTCTTTTATAACAGAGCGTAAGTCAATTTGTTGAGCAGCCAAGTCTTCGTATTGTTCCTGGAGATCATTCGCAGCAATTGTTTCCTTTCGAGGACCCATATTTCACCAATTCAAACCAAGCTCTGATACCAATTGATACAAAAAATGGAGGTATCAAGGGAACAAAATGCAGAAAAGAATGAGAAAAAAGGAGAATTAAGAGAAAGAGGAAGAACAGAGGAAAAATTGAGAGAGAATTAGAGAAGAAATAAAAATTGTATTGAGCTAAAACATTCAAATCATCCCTTACAAGAGCATTACAGATTCTACTTATACTACAATCCGAAAACTGAAAACAATTACAATGAAAATAGCAGAAAATAGAAGTAAGTAACTTTCCCGCCAAAAATTAGAAATACAAATGGTGTGATCAAGCCTACTCAGCACTGACGTGGCCTTCTAGCATGTGAATAAGATCACTTAGATGCTTATGTGGATGTTACTCAACTCATATTGGTATCATTTCAACACTATTTTCATATTTTCTTTTTATTTTAGTGGTAGATGAGTTTTAAAAGATCAAAAAATTTACCCCCTTTACTTCATATTAATTAAATTTGTAAGGCAATGCATAAATATTAAGAAAAATATTCAAGGACATAATTAAATCATAATTTCCATTATTGCCCTTTGTGAAATCATAAATATAACTTTGTAAGTAGTGTAGTTTATCTACTAGAAAATATAAAATTTCAGTAATGAAAAAACAAATTTGAAAAAAAAATCAAACATTCTTCTTAAACTCTGAACAATGAAAAAAACATCAAAAATTCACTTAATATAGAAGTTAGAACACATGGAGTATCATATAATGGACCAATAAACATGGAGAGTTTTGCTTTAAACTTTGTCAAATACTTTATTTTCTTGCGGTAAAATTTTCTCCATTTCAGGGAAAAAATATTGTCGTCATGACTATTTCTTTTACTTTTTTTATTAGTACAAATATATAGGTCATGTTTTGATTTTACTTATGGT
This sequence comes from Solanum piurae, assembly GCA_029582685.1. Taxonomy (NCBI): domain Eukaryota; kingdom Viridiplantae; phylum Streptophyta; class Magnoliopsida; order Solanales; family Solanaceae; genus Solanum; species Solanum piurae. The sequence goes on from JAJOOO010026812.1 coordinate 8,910, forward strand.
TTAGTTTTTTCTTTTCCTTTTAAAAATCAAAGATGTTAGTATTAGGAAAGACCTACTCTTTTGCTGTACATGAAATTTTTTGGTTCTTTTTATCTCAACAAAAATTCAAAAAATAAATAAATTACTTTGCCCATTTTAATTTATGCAACTTACTTTTTCTATTGACTATGTTTTAAAATAGATTTCTATATATATTTAATAGTTTTTTATATTCGATATCCTGACATATTTAACATTATAAATTTTAAAGAAGTTTTAATACATTACACCTGGCGGAGCCACCTTAGAATGAGGGGGGTCATTCGATCCCCCTTCGGCGAAAAATTATATGATTTATAAAATAATTTTTTAAGTATATATAGTAGATGTCGAACCCCCTTCGATTAGTTCGTATGTCTATTTTTTTAGATTTTGAACCCCCTTATTGAAAATCCTGGCTCCGCCACTGCATTACACACATCTTTAATTTAAGACTAGATGAGATTGCAAGTGCAGAGCGCATGCCCAATGCATGCTAATGTCATTTTTTTTTCTTATCCAAGAAATTGAAGTATATATATCTTACGTTTTAATGAGAGATCAATCAAAATAGTATTAAACAGATAAATGTATCATCAATTTTACAATCACAAATATCAAGTTTAAGTAATTGAATACATACCTCAGCAAACACTGCAGTCGTAAGGAGATGTAGTACAAAATACAAAATAAAAAAGAGAAAAGATATGCTGCAATGTTCGGAGAAATATAGAGAGAGTTAGAAGTTTGAAACTTAAATTCTTTATTTGCAACTTCATACGATATAGTCGGAAACAACATTTTCTACCTCGTGTTTCTTACCTCCTCGAGGTAAGGAAAAGATCTACATACATTCTCCCCTCAAAGAGTGGAAGTTGGAGTGACACTCTTTGTTGCTCCTGTGACAACTATAACCATGATAAAAAATAGAGAGAAAAATAAGACATCGAACAATCTTTTATATGATGATTATGACTTCAATCTATCTTTCTCTTATTTTGTTTTTTGAATAGTTCAAATAATTTAAAATATTCTATGAAATTAATTGTCTTTTCAGAGGGGGACGCAAAAAATCTCTGGTTATTTCTATACTCTTATGGATTTGAAAAGGTTTGCTGATATATTCGCTTTTAATAGTTCAATTTCGGATCCGGCTCCCCTCTATTACTCTTTCCCTCCATTTTGTCAAGTGCACACCTAGATGAGAGACATGTGTCTTATTTAAAGTTTAAAGGTCAAGATTATATTATATTAACAAATATCATAACCATAGTTGAGTCAACTAATTTTAGAAAACTACTCTCCAAATTTGGTAAGAATTACAATATATTCCATACAAAATTTAATATTTATTAATATCATTAGTTCATCTTAAATTTTTATATTTAAATATAAAAATTCTTCTCACCATATTGGTTAATAGCTTTTGAAAATAAATTTTTGCTATTTACGTATTTAATTTCCTCTCGAGATATATAAATTAGTAAGAAGAATTTTAATTCCTCAAACACATTTGCAGTTTCTTCTTTACTTTCTCTTTTCTATTTTTTTTCTTTTAATTTGTTGGGCATATACTAGTAAGAATTGGATTATACCAATGGGTGGGTAACGATATATGACCAACGTTACAGTGCTTTACAATATATTTCAATTTTTTTTTTATATTTATTAATATCATTAATGTCATCTTATAAGATGAAATTAATGATATTAATAAATGTCAAATTATAAAAATTTAAGATGAAATTAATAATATTAATAAATATCAAATTTTGTATGGATATATTGTAATTCTTACTAAATTTAGAGAGTAGTTTTCTAAAATTAGTTGATTTAACTATGGTTATGATATTTGTTAATATAATATAATCTTGACCTTTAAATTTTAAATAAGACACATGTCTCTCATCTAGACGTGCACTTGACGAAATGGAGGGAAGGGGTAATGGAGGGGAATCGGATCCTTCAATTTCATGATCCCTTCTTTCCTCTTATGGATAAATTATTTTAGTACGTAGTTCAATTTGATTGAATATCTAAAGTTTCACCTTGTTGGTGAGTATTCGATTCCCACCCTGTATTCCCTTTTTCATGGGTCTCCATTTCCCATATATATATATATTGAACAACAGTTCTCCGCCTTACTATATTTAGAATAGTGGTCGATTCTTCGGGAGTTACATTCGTAACAACATGTAATGTTATGTTCACGCGGTGATATTCTATCTTTCCAAGAGTACTACCCTGTATGTAGTCTATGTCTGGGGAGTATACTTGATAGGAGATAGACACAGGCGGTAGAGGGGTTCCCCACTTCGATTCCCGCCCTCTTGGTATCAGTAGAGGTTCCTAAGTTGACATTAATATACCTTTCACCGACGTCCAGCGTCTTCCAATTAACATAAAATAGGGTTTTAACAACGGCCTGGGTGGTGCGATTTAGATTTGCATATATATGAAGGATTAAAAATGACAAGGGTAAAATAGACGATAGGATAAATGGTGGAACAATTATTTTTCAAAGTTGAGAAGGTAGTTTGATTTTATAACCAAAGTTCAGGAATGTAAGTGATTTTTACTCACTTATAAATTAACATGTGTTTCATAACGGTGCGATGTACGAACAATTTTACAAGTAATTCCTATAACTCAAACTCTAATAACCAATATCCTGCTTATTCTTTTGTATTTTATTGTTGTAATTCATAGTTCAAATCTTGCAACTATCGGCCAAATTTCTTTCTTATTTCATTTTCTCACTTACACCAAGTATGATGGAAAGAAGAACAGAAAATTCTCACACATATATTAAAGTAACAAATCGGATTGTTATGTATCATTTATATATAGTTTATCATTTTGATAATGAAAAAATATATTACTATATATTTTTAGTTTTAATTTATCCAATTCATTTAAATTTAAAACAATCGCGTTTTTAATATTGGCTTTACAAGATTTTCTTTAATTTAATTTTTGATTTTTTGAATATTTCTTGCTCAATTAAACATTGTCTTAAGTTTGAATATCTTCTAAAACATAACAATCATTTTGATACTCATGATTTAGATTTATTTTTGTAACTAAAAGTAAAACAAAATATTATACAAGTAAAAGAGAGAAAAGGCATAAATTTTCCTTTGAACTTGTCCCGAAAAAGTTAGTTACACGCTTAAACTATCATAGCGATCTATTATACACCTTTACTACTTAAAAGGTGAATTTATTTACCCCTAAATTTGACGTAGCAAAAAAAAATAAAAATACGTGCGTCAGAAAAATTAAAGTTAAAAAGGAATAAAAATCAAAATCCCCTTTACACTCCATACTCCCCCCCCCCCCCCCACACACACACACTCACACACAATCTTTCTCCTTTACACTCCCACCCAATACCCTCTTCTTTTTCATTCTTATTTTTCATCACAACCTCAAAGCACCACAATGACGTGAGTTTATTTTGGTTGTTTGTTGGCTGTTCAGATCTGAAAGCGCAAAGTCCACTGAAACTTCATTGTAGTCATGGCTGTAGCTTTGAGCTCACGGGAACATCTGCAAAAGAAACCAAAAGAATACAATTGAAAAGGGGTAAGGGAAAGGGATCAGGTTCTGGCTGATGCAGGGTTTTGGGTGACTGTTTTGTGGTGGTTTAGGTGGTTATTTGGTGGCAATTGGTTCGTCGGAAAAGAAGAGGGAGGTGAGCTTGTGATGGTGATGGGTTGATTGTTCTGCATATAGATTCCAATGAATAATTTTTTCGGTGAAATTAGAGATAAAGTGAGAAGATATAATTATTAGAGAATTCTAATAATTAATTAGTGTAAAATAGAGTTAACAAAAAAAGTTAATTAATAAAAAAACAAAAAGAATATAAAATTATAATTTCTGATGTGGTGCTAATGTGACATCAAGTGTAATACACCACATACTGTGAAAGTGGTGTTTCAGAGTTGTATTAAATTCACTTCTAATTAGTAAAAGTGTGTAATATGTCATCATAATAGTTTAAGTGTGTAATTGACCTTTGAAGACAAGTTTGATGGAAGCAGGGGTGGGGTGGGGAGGGGGGATATTTATACCGTTTCCCAAGTAAAAAAATGAGACACTGATTGATATTTAATTCTATTGCTAAATATCACTATTACTTCTAAAATAATTTAGATAATTTATGAAACAACTGACTTAATTGAAAAAAAAAATTAAACGAAAATCATAAAAATTTGCCTAAGATCTCAACATTTGTGATATTTTGTGATGTACAATGATTTATATATATTCAAAATAGTATCTTAAGAACGATTACATCAATTCTTATATTTTCAATTGAAATTTTCTTTTTATCAAAATAAAATTAACAATTATGTATTTTTAAGAAGCTATAAAAATAAGTATCAAATAAAATCTGTAAATGTTTATTAAAAAAAATAAAATTGATATTTTTTTTGAATATTAACTTTAAAGTGTTTTGAGAGAAAACAATTGGCAAATAGATTTTTTCTTTGGGTAACTTTTCAATTTCAAAAGGGATAATGCATAAGTACCCCCTAAACTATGACCGAAATCCCAGAGACACACCTAAACTTAACTAGGGTCCTATTACCCCCCTGAACTCATTTTTTTTGTATTTTTGTGCACCTTTTGTGCTGATGTGGCACGTTCAGCCACCCAAGT